>JAJJMA010279487.1:0-10638 GCA_023529015.1 Papaver nudicaule | reverse complement strand
CAAATGGCATTACCACAAATTCATAGTGACCTTCATGTGTCTTAAATGTTGTTTTTGGTGTGTCAGCAGGATGCACTCTAATCTGATGATAACCTGCTCTGAGATCAAGCTTGGAGAATACTTTAGCTCCATTGAACTCATCCAACAACTCATCTATCACTGGTATTGGGTATTTATTCTTAACAGTGATCTCATTAAGCTTCCTGTAATCAACACAAAACCTCCAACTACCATCTTTCTTTTTGACTAACAATATGGGAGAAGAAAAGGGACTATGATTGGGTCTGATCACCCCACTTGTTAGCATTTCTTTTATCAATTTCTCAACCACTTCTTTTTGGACATAAGGAATCCTATAAGGCCTTTGATTGGGTGGAGAAGACAATGGGAGTAAGGGAACATGGTGATCATGGGATCTGAAAGGAGGAAGAGTTTTGGATTGTTTAAACACAGAATCAAATTCAGTTAATAAAGGGCTAATGATTTCAGGAACTGGTAGTGGGTTGTTTACATCACTAATGGAAAATAACTTGCCCATAATTCCATGGCTATTCTTCTTCAAATACTTCTCACAAGCCTCACTAGACATCATGGAAACCCTTGTTGTGTCTGACATTCCTTGCAATTTGATCCTTCTTCCCTCCTTCACAAATGACATGGTAAGTTTCTTGAAGTCAAATTTGACAGGGATAATTTCCTTCATCCAATCTACACCCAAAACCATATCACAACCACCCAAAGCTAATAATCTCATGTCAAATGAAAACTGATGGCCCTGCATACTCCACTGGAATTGTGGACACTTGGCATTGCTATACAACTCATTTCCATCAGCTACTGCTACTGGAAAAAGCACAATTGATTCCACAAACTGTTACTGCTTCTTGCTATATTTGGATCCAAGAAGCTGTGTGTACTTCCACTATCCACTAGTATAGTGAAGGATTTGCCTCCTTTTAAAACTCCTTTAATCTTGATGGTGGTGTGAGAGATGTTACCTGAGAGAGCATGCACTAAGATCTCCACTTCCTCTTCTACTACTTCTTGAATCAAGGGAGTATTATCAATTACTTCTTCTTCAGATTTTGTCTCTACTTCTTCTTCTGCCATCAACATGAACAACTGTTGTTTAATGCACTTATGACCAGCCTTGAAAACCTCATCACAATTATAGCATAAACCTTTTTCTTTTCTGGCCTTCATTTCAGCATAGGACAGCTTCCTAATTGGCAGCCTTGGACTTGTGGTAGTACTCTCTTTTGGTGAAGGGGAGTTGGATTTTGGGGAAGTTACAATGGCTCTACTGTTATAAGGAATTTGTAGTTGTGAGGTTTGAAAGTAGCTCTGTTCTTCTTAGCTACATTTTCCCATAATGCCTCTTGCATTCTAGCCAAATAAATGGCCTGTTTAGGCTCGAAGGACTGAACATTTGCACTGCCATTCTTAACTCTTCTTTAAGCCCACTAATGAAACTGGAAGTAAAGTATTCTTCAGTTAAGTGTTTATTCTTGGCCATCATCAAAGCTTTTAGCTCTTCAAACAACTCCTGGTATTCTATAACTGAATTCTTCTGACTCAACTTATTGAATTCTCCTACCACATCATCATGTCCTAATTCTTGAAACCTAGAGCAAATGTCACCCACAAAATCATGCCACTCTATAAGATCTTTACACTCCTGATAATCCTGAATCCATACATCTGCTTTACCCTTTAAGTACATAGAAGCCATATTTACCTTTTCTAACTCATCCATTGGATGCAGGGTGAAATACTTTTTACATTTTCTAACCCCAAGACCTAGGATTACTACCATCAAATATGGGGAAATCAACTTTAGGCTTATGTTGATTGGAAAACAAGGGAGGTTTAGTGTTATTGCTACCTCCAGTGTTGGATCCCTGAGGGCCTGAACCTAAAATACCAGATCCAGATGGAGTCTTCTGCCAAAATCCTGATTCACCACCAACCTTGCTGACTTTTTCTTCCAGAGCAGTTATCTTTTGCAATAGTCCCGATTCACCACCCACCTTGCTGATTTTTTCCTCAAGAGATGTCATCTTCAGCTCCATAGAGTCCTTTAAACCCTTCTTTACTACTTTCATTTGTTCCTCAATTTTTTCACTCAACACTAACGACAAACTAACCACAGTCTTCTTTGTCGCTTCATCTTGCTTCTCAGTTATGGTTTCTTCTATGGTAGTCTCTACTGAAGTCATCTTCGTCGACAATTCTTCATAATTCTTTTTAGATTCAAAACCTTCTTACTGATTTCATCTACTTCTTTTTGGGTCACCATTTTGCAATCGGTCACAAGGATCGATTGCTCTGATACCACTTGTAGTGTTTCCACTACAAATTGGATCGAGAACAGATCGAGAGATTTGATAACATGAGAAGAAATTTAAGGATAGCTCAGAAGGGAAGGGAAAGAAGATTGGGCAGAGAAGAAAGAAGAAGATAAGATATTACTCAATAATCGTCTGCTCCCCAACAACAACAAGGAAAGGAAATATAAGTGAGTTTATAAGTGCGACAAGCACGCTCACAACAATTACTACATGACCGTTATAACAAAACAGTAATAATAAAGACTAACTAACGGCTAAAAGATTAAGATAGCCCTTAACAAGAGGGCTGCCCTTAGCCGGGACATGACAGACACTTATGCTTGAAATGGGTTTATATGTTACAGGACATACAAGACTGATATCCCGTCAAACTGACGCAGAGAGAAACGATACATGTATAGAAGATCATGGTGCATATAGATGGGTGACTAGTTATACTACGGAATGGGACGATGCCTAGGATAGATGCTTGTTTTTTTTTAATATAAGAAAATGGGACAATCCTTTTTTTTTGGTTTCATGCCATCAGGTCTGTTCACATTTTGTCCCAGGCTTTACACGGGTAAGTTTCTGCTTTTTTGTACTCTTTGGGTGTTGTTCTGTTGCCCAGATTTCTTGTATTTCGGAACATTTAACATCTTGGTGATCATGTCAGTCTCTATATATTGTGCATCAATGCTATAACACTTTGTTATGAATGTGTGATGATGTAGTTTGTGAATCTGAGAATCCGTACAATTTAAAGCTTTTCTTTTCTGAGAATCTGGTAAATTTGGTAATCCTGAGAATTTGAAATACATCATTCCAGCACCGGGTTGAGTTCAAGTTTAGGAGCAATTTTGAGTACACGTTAAGCCATACATAGATTCCCAAAAATATCTATGTATCTACATATAAGCTCTACTGCCTCCATAAGACATCCTATTTTTTCCCCAACCCTACTCTCTAAACCCGAAATAATGCACAGTCACCCTTGCAACACTGCCTATTCAAAATTTGCCGACACCTGCCTGAGAGAGATGGAAATTGAAAAGAAATCTGAAAGTCTAGTTTCTAAGGTTGTTCAAGAGCAACTAATTGCAGGCTTAGGTACTATTAATTTGGAAGCAAAGATAATTAGAGTTGCGACCGTCGATGACGAGGTGCTGAAACTGTACGGGAGGACAAGCAAGCCTGTGAAGAAGTTCGAGTCCCCATTATGTGAAAAGATGATTGATGTACGTTTGAAGGGATACCGTGCACTACGAATATTGCGTGAAAGAGAATACCGTCTACAATATTTGGGCACTGATTCTGATGCAGAATTGGGTGCAAGCTCTTCAGATTCTGATTCTGAATAAACCCTAGACGTTATATATGTTAGATGTGTTTCCTTCGACTCTTCTATCTCGTTATTTTGGTGGGAAATTGTTAACAAATATATTCATTGTGTCTTTGTGCGTATTGGCTAATTGTTAGGACCATTAATACGTTCTCAGTTGTATACGGTGGAGTGTCTGTTATGGCCAGTTACACATTAAACGCACCTATGTACATGAAATTTAAATTGCATACTGTTGTCAAGCCCGTGCATAGCTATACAACTTACTCAAGGGATTACAAAGTTTGAATAGATGCATTTTTTTTTTGTGGACTCAACAATTCATAATGTGTTATGAAATTGTTCTTTTCCTTTATTGGATTATAATGTATTTTTATTATTTTATTTTTATTCTTTTCCGAAGGACCAATTTTGTCAATTTTTTGATGTATAAGACGCCAAAAACTTGGAAATGTTTATTAATACATGAATCACAAGTATACTATTTAGAGACAGGGGAGGTCAAATGACCCAACAACACAGTCATCAATTTATGCAGAGTTTACCAGAATGCCCTTTAACCTTTGCAAGTTTGGAATTGAATTGAAAAAAACAAAATCGTGTTTCACTTCTTCCACAGCAGACGGAAAGAAAAAACCCCCCAAAAATTTCGAACTCAAATCTGAAAATTGAAGATCGTTTGATTTCAGTGTAATTGAAGTCCAGATCAACATCAAATCGATCTCTTCTTTGATATCCATAACAGGTGACTTTGTTTTTTCGTTTTTTGAATTGATTTTAGGGTTTTGAATTCATGATTTTAGGTTCGGATATATAGTTTCAATATATCTAATCTTTGATTGAGTTTAAACGTGAGCTAGATCAATTGATTCATAAGAAATCAGTTGTTTCAATTGAAAATTATGATGACTGTTAGTGTTTATTTCGTAACGACAATCAGAATTCAAATTTTTAATTGAAAAGCTTCTGATATGAACACCAATGTATGGTTCGACATGGTTTATTTGATTGATTTTAGGTTAATTTGAAATTGCATGAAGTATATGGGTTGTTGGAATCAGAATTTTGATTTTGGGAATGTTCTTCATGTGTTGTACTCCTTGTACAATTGGTGATTCTGACATGATTTGTAGTTTAAAGATGGATTTGTTTTTTGTTTTTACCTACTTGCTTGTTGTTTTAACCTTACAGATGGTTTCGGAGGTTGAAACTCTTTGGGGAATGTTCTTCATGTGTTGTACTCCTTGTACAATTGGTGATTCTGAGAGGAACTTGCTAGGCTCATTTCAGTTTCAATACATTGATGGTGGGGGAGATATTATGGTTGTTGATACAGACTTAACACTAAGGTTAAGAGTGATGGTTATTCAGCGTTGAATCTTCATTTATTTCCTCCACCTTCTTTGCCTGCAACTTCTTTGCCTCCACCTTCTTTGCCTCGACCTTATTTGCATGCACCATCCACTTTGCCACAACATTTCTGTATCAATATTTCTTTCCCACCACTTGCTTTGCACGCACCTTCGACTTTGCCAGAACCTTATTGGCATGGATATTCTTTTCCACCACTTGCTTTGCACTCACCTTCCATGATGCCTACACCTTTTCTGATTGGACCTTCATTGCCTCCACCTTCTATGCCTCGATAAACTTCAATGATTGAGTTGTTGTGATCTTCAAAATGATGTTCATGATCAGTATTACATGCCTAGTCCAACATCATCATCTTCACAGATCCGAGGGTTCAACAGAAAGGCACAACTAAGAAAACCTACAAGAGCCGATGCATGGGCGAATTTCATTACTGGGGTAGGTCAGGAGTTCTTTGGCGGACGAGATGAAGCTCGTTTGGTGGTTGAGAAGTACACTCACAGGAAATTCTTAGTACCATCTTCTTCGTCACTTTCTTGATTTTAGTTAGTTATACAACATTTATCCTATTTCAACCCGTGGTTGTATTTGAAAAGTTTCATTTAATTATTGCTTTTAGACTTTTTTTTGTTCTTGGAATCTTATTTCTTTATATGGATATAAATTCTTTTGTTACTTTACAGTTCTTTTAACTCTTTAAATTCTGGCAGGAAATTCCGGGCACAGTTGTACATATTGTACAAGTGCATATCCTTGTGTTGTACACATCGTACTAGTGCTTATATTTGACAGGAAAAATTTGCCATGGCATGTTTGTACCCTGTGTACATCTACATATCCTATCAGACAGTTTAAAAGTAAAAGTAGTAGACTAATTATAAGAATACATTCATGTTTATCAAAATAGAGAGTTTTACAAACCATGAACTAAAAATAAACTAAAAGAGAACTGCATTGGTTCATTTTACTTTCTTACAAGAACTAACTAAAAACAAACTACATTTGCTTCACTTATTCTTCTTGTTCACCTTCCACCAAGCATCTTTATCTGCTATAATTTCATATATGAGGTCAAGTCGTGCAGTTCTTATGATATCACTTACGTCTTCTGGCCTTCTATCAACAAACTCGTATCCATTCCACATCACCCACTCCATGTATTGTAAAACATGCATTCTAGAGTCGGCACTTCTGCAAAACTGGGAGTTAGATTAGCTGAGTCTTATACACAAAGAACTAACACATACATTCACTTTTTCTGACCTACGCCCTTCTATCTGTTGTGGACATTTCGCAAAGACCGTGACATCATCTTCTAGCTCCTCTTTGTAGAGTTTCCCAAGCGCCTTGTTTACTCGGTTTGCCACTGGTGTTAGAAGATGGGTACAACTGGTGTTAGAACCACTTGTATAAGTGCTACAACTGGTGACAAACCACCTGTACAACGGGTACAATTGGTTTCATAACCACTTGTACAAGTGCTATAACTGGTGACAAAACCACCTGTACAACGGGTACAATTGGTTTCATAACCACTGTACTCGTGGTACAACTGGTGTCAGAACTAAAATTTTTGTGTTGTGAGGATTTCTTTTCGTACCTGATCGGGTGAGAGAGTAGCCAACTTTGTCTCGAGATCAGCTGACCCATCCAACAAGTTCCACCTTGCGAACCTTGGCAAATTTTCAGAGTCGTCTTTCTTTTTCATGTTCTTTAGGTGCTCAAGCACCCAATACTACAACAACAACAAACAATAAACTGGTGTGAGAAAATATGAGTACTTGTACTACAACAACAACAAACAATAAACTGGTGTGAGAAAATATGAGTACTTGTACTACAACAACAACAAACAATAAACTGGTGTGAGAAAATATGAGTTCGACCAAGACTTAACCGAAACGACTTCACCGGTACTACGACATCAACTTGTTTCTTCTTTCGTTCTTCTATCTTGTGTTTTCGTTTATCAATTAGCTTCTTTTGTGTAGTACTTGTACTACGTTTGCTTCCGCTTCCTACAAACAAAAACAACGAGTAACCTAATTTAAAATACAATTCATAACTTAAAAAACTAACCCAGCTGTACCATGTGTACTAACCAATTAAAAAACCTAATCAATTCATAACCCAGTTGTACCCTGTGTACAATTAACCAATTCAAAACCCTAATTCAAAAACCTAATCAGAAATTTTTAACCAGTTGTACCCAGTGTACAAGTAAATTTTTAACCTAATTAAACAAAACCCATATCAAAACATAAATTGACAAACCCAATTCAATAGTTATTCAATTTAATTGAAAATTAGGGTTCAAATAAAAATTATGGACGGGTCTTACTTGTTGTAGGACTCATAATTTATACCAATCCAGGTATCAAAATTTGTGGTGGTAGAGATAGAGGATGATGATGCTGTTGTTTGTTGGTTATTGTGGTGGACGGAGGTGGTGGTGTTGGTGAAGAACGCTGATGCGGGTGTTGTTTCCGGTGGTGGAGACGAAGATGGTGCTGCTGGTGTTGGTTTCGGTGGTAGAGATAGTGCTGCTGGTGTTGGTTTCGGTGGTGGAGATGGAGATGATGGTGTTGGTGTTGGTGGTGGAGAAGAAACTGAAACTGGAATAGTTTTGATGGTTTCCATGGTTTTGATGGTTGTCGTGTAAAGAAGAAACTGAAACAGAGGGGTAAATAGGTCCACAAGAATTTGACGTGGCTCTAATGTCTTAATCGTCCAGGCTTGAATTTTGTCGTTCACTAAATCTTGGGCCTGGCGTTCCACGGGTATATGACCCAATTTCTGTTTATTTTAATGTTTACCATAAGACAATCCTATACGGAGAAATATGACAATTTAAAATTAAACTCGTTGTTAATTAGTTTCAACCATTGTTTGAATGCCAATCAAATTTCTTTTTCTTTCTTCCTTTTACCATTATTTTCAACAAAAAAAAGAATAAAAAACTGACGAAAAGGTAGTTACAATTGTGCTATCATAGCATCTCAATTATATAAAATGGTGCCAACAAAAATCGACTCAAACAAATTGACCTAGATAATGCTAAGAAATGATGATTAGATCAAAGACACAACATTTCTAAAATGGAGATGCCAACACCCAAATATTTCTATTTCCACCGCCTTGCAAATGGAAGGAGAAAAAGAAATACAATTCAGAAGTTAGTACATTCATCTAAGCTTTAGATAACGCTTTGGAGCTCCCCAACGACACCCCAAAAATGCTTAGATTGGCTATCGTGAAGGCCTAAATAAGTGTGTACATTCATGTAAGACACGAACATTAATATTTATAAGGGCAAACTACTTGAGTATCTATTTGGGCTCGAAAATACTTAGTATTACAAGTATTATCTGTTAAAAGACGAATTGGAGGGTACTTAAAGTCTTTAGCAGCGGCTAAAGCAGTTTCTAGGCCTGTAAAGGACATCAGCTAGGGGAATCAAGTGTGTTGAGTCTTGCGAGATCCAAGAGACGTAAGAAGTGCGACAGTAACTAAATCGCTTGGAGGGCATGATTCGTTGTCAACTACATCCCAGTCCGAAGATGATAGTATGCTAGTGTTTGTAGACAGCTTAACACTGTGCGATGTTCAAAGTGGATTAGGTCCCGGGGTTAATATGTTGGATTGCAGTTTCCACGTTAACAAAACTTCTGGTGTCTTGTGTCGCTTTAATTTCTGCATTATAATTCTCTAATTTGTTATAATTAATCGAACACAAGTTGTACATTATCAACCTGTAGTTAATTCCCTATCCTGAGCAAAGATTGGCAAAGATTTTTCTTTGATGTAATTTATCTTTACGATCCAGCTCAAGTTAAAGATTTGGAGATTGATTTTTGAGATCATCCAAGCTGAAACATTGATCTTCCTGCGGTGGTGCGTTGTTCTTCCTGCTTTTTCCATAACAAAGTCGTTGATCTTCATTTCTTTATAACGTCATAGAATAAGATATCTGTTGCGCATCCTCTATCGATTAGTATCCTATGTATCACTCATCCTAATATGATGAGGGTAATCACTAGAGAATCACAGTGGTTGTGTCTTCCGGTGTTTTCAAAGATTGAAAAATGTACTGTCGCATCATCCATTCCTTAGTCGTATCTTCACTATCGCATGTCTTTTTTTCCTCCTGCTTGCTATGCGCGAGATTCACCAGCGTATTTGTGCTTCTTGTGAAATCGATTTTCACACATAATATCATGTACGCTGATCCGTTTGGGGACATTAGCAGATGTGTTTGCCTTACTTCAGTTGCTCCGCGTTTGTTGTTTTTCTTTTGTGCCATGTATTTATTCATTGTTGGATCTTTGTTGTCTATTCGTTAATGGATCATGTGCAGGAGGTGATTGATGGTGTCGTGCCCCATGTAGTCGTGGTACTCAAACTTATTCCTTAAATTTCGCACGTACTCCGGTTGTCTTCCTCTTGGTGTTTAGTATTGTACGTCGTTCTTCTTTTCAAATTATCTGAGGGTTGTCATGACTGGTGTGTTGAGCTCTGTGTAGGTTCGGTCTTCGAATAATTTATCCCTTTGACCGTCATCTACTCTCTGCGATTTGCGTTTTGATTCTCCCCTTTCCATGTGCCTTTGTGGTATATCCTGCGTTTCGTTCCTTCCTAGCATATGTGTTGCGCCATCATCAATGTGTATCTTTGGGGTATCTTCGTTTACCTTCAACCGCCTATCCTCCAACATAACGAACCTCTGTTGTTTTTTTCTTAGTTCTCTTAGGTCATCCACATTGTGCTTCGTTAATGATAAACATAGGTCCGTGTTGACATCCAATATATCTATAAACGATTGAATAGCCCACCCGATCGTTTACTACCCCATTCTAGTCACCATATCTGACCATCTTTTTATATAGCTGCGCAAATTTCATTTTTTTCCATGACTCAGCTGAAATAAGACCCTCACTGATGTTTGGGAGCTCTGATTGTGCATGAATCTTGTAAGGAATTTGAGGTTGATGTCTCCGAAGTTGCGTATTGATCTTTTGGATATATGGTCATACCAGAGTCGTGTTCCTCCTGCCAGCGTTGCTTGAAAATACCTGCATAGGATCACCTGGTTTCTTTCCCACTGTAGTAACACTTGCTTATAATCTCTTAAACGGGATAACGGATCAGAACTTCCATCAAATAACTTGAAGGGTGGCATGACGATCTTCCTTGTATGCTCTATTTTATCAATTCCTCACTCAGTGGTGATGCTTTTGCTTTCTATGTAAGTTTTTAATTTTCTATCTTGCAGGGATAATGATGTTGTGTCGATGGCTTCCTTTAGCTCCTTTATCATTTTTGGTACTCGCATGCAGTATTTCTTCGTATCCCGCCGGTTCTCCGCATCCTTCATAATATTCCTCTGTGTTATGCGATTATGTTGTGGAGGATTCTTCGACCGACCCTTCTGAGTCTACGTTTTCCATATTTCGTATATGTGACGCTTGTACTTCCAATTGATGTGTTAACTTGTTTAGCCTTGTGAGTACTGGATTAGTCTCCACTGCGTGTTCATATTCTTCTCTTCAGACTTCTAGGTGTGGGGGTTGTCCTTGCAAGATATCCTTTAGGCTC
>JAJJMA010279453.1:1300-17289 GCA_023529015.1 Papaver nudicaule | reverse complement strand
CAAGTGCAGCTTTTATCAATCCGATTCGTCGCTGCCTAATTCTTTCGGTGTGGTTTTACTTCCTGGATGCGAGACACGTGGTCCGAGGGATTTTACCCCCTACATCTATAGTCGAAACCATTGAGTGTCAATGATTAAATTTCTGGTTATGAGTATTGAAGGTCTGAATCTCTCAGATCTGTTTGTTGTTGTAGGAATTTTGTTGATTTGTCTGATTTTTTTGTTTGTTGATTGTCATTAGAAATGTAGATGTATTTTAAGTTCATGGTAGTCTGTATTTCCATGTGATTGTAGGTGTGGTTAGTTCATATATTGTACTCTGGTTTGATAATGTTACACTGAAAAGTTTACACATTAGGAAAACAAGCTAAGAAAAGTAAAATCAGAAAAACAAGTATCCCAATTGATTATAGAGCTAGAGAGCATTACATTGCCTAGTGCTATATTGAGCAATAACAATACAAAACTGCACAATACAAATACACAGAACTGAACAAACCAAAACTATACAAAACAACAATTATTAAACACAATTCATGTTTTCACATTCAATCAACACAATCTTGAATTTGGCATCAGCATCACATGCATAAAATTATAAATAATTTTCTTAGTTTTTACTTTTTTATGAGATTTAATTTTGCTTGAATAACTATGCGTTTTTGCCGATTCATGGGATTTTATCTCAGTTATAGGAGTGGATTTTCTTTTCTTTTGTTTCTTATCTTCGAATATTGATTTTTGAGATCATCTATTGGATATCCATTATTTACGAACCGAATAAAAGTTGGTAGTGTAACTAATTGGTAAAGAAGAATAAGAAAAAAACTAGATGAGTAATGCCTAGGCAATAAGGAGGGATACAAGGCAAACCCCAAACCAAGGCCAAGAAAACAACGCATGACAAATGAAGAGAAATTAAAGCCTATAAGCTATAGCTTCTTAATTTGAGTTACTATTTGACCTCTTCCCCAAGCTCTCCTTGCCATCCTGGTAAAGGTTACAATCTTATTGATAAATAAGAAACTAGTGTAGTAAAACAAAAGCAAGCACTTACTAGTGCAAAAAAAAAGGAAAACACAATGGAATGCATTGCATCTACAAAATCACAAAACCAACAGGGAGCTAGTTAAGTTCCAATCTTCTTCTTAGCCGAGCTCCATTTCCCTCTACCTAAATCTTGATTAGGCATCCTCCTTCAACTCAATCTAGCTCGTTCCATGTCTTTCTTAGGTTTGTCTTCCCTTTTTCTTCTTTTTCCTTTTGTTCCTTTTTTGAGTTTTATGGCCATTAGCTTGGCCTTCCTCCTCCTCAACTCCCAAAAAGGCACCAACTTTCGCGAGTTCGTCTACCTGCTGCGCACAAGTCAGAGTAACTTTACTTAGAATATCTTCGAGAGTCTTGCTATCCTTGACTTCATTTGGAATCCTTCGCTCTACAAAAGTACCCGAGCCAAGTGATACAAGACTCTCCACATAACTCACCGGTTCAATCCAATCCATATCAACACCATGGATTTTCAAAACTTTGGTCACATCAGTAAAGGGATCATATAAAAGTTTCTCATGACCACCATCTATTAAAACCTCGCCGTTCGTAAAAGACCATACCAGCTTCATGTCAAGTCTAAACTTACCGCATCCGTCCCTGCATGGAGAATGTTTAAAACTGAATTGTTTCGTCCAAGATTCGGTCACTCCATAATCTTGCATCAACCATACATCAATGCGGTCGTCTATATTGTTGATATCATAAACAAGCAAACACAGACGGTCTTCTAATAGACTCACATACTCGTATATACTGTTTTGTGGCAATTGATTAACTTCTTCTGGATATGCAAAATCTGCAAACCTCTCGGTACTAATATCGAACGAGACTATAACTCTAGAACTAGTTGCTTCGATAAAGCCTGGCCAGTGGAGAGCACCATTCAAAAACCAAACAGAAAACCTTTTCTGAAGAACAGGATACACGTACCGGTTCGTGCTTTGGATGATTTCTGAGGACTCTGATCCTAATGTATAAACCTCAATTTGAGAATAACCGAAAGATTCGTCTGCTGCGATTCTTACCAATTTGTAATCGTCAATCTGGCAGTCGTAAGCAAACCCATAGCTAACCTTCCTGTAATATTCGTATTGAAATTCGCTTCCTGATAGTGATTTTGGTATTACCTTATACTCCCCGGTTGATGGGTTCCAAATACAAAGCTCATTCATTAGGGCACCTATGCAAATCAAACCATTGCACGAACCCAAAAGTTTAACACCGCATTTCCAGTAATCTTGGTATAGGTAATCCATTGGTATAGCTCCATCACATGTACATGTTGTAGCAGATGATGGCAGTGCTGTTGAAGCTGATAAAATTGAAGCATAATCTATTGATCGAAACTTAGGTTTCGTAGCGTACTCGAAACGAATAAGCATGAGTTTGGGGTTCAAGTTGTTTCGGATAGTAAGGTTAAGGTGATCCTTGATAAATTTAGGGTTTGAAAGTGATTTGAACCAGGGTTTGCATACACACCTACAATTCAAGATAGATTTCACTGGTAACCTTAAAAAGATGTTGACGTGAATCTCTTCTGGTAGCCTCAGCATCTTTTCTTCTACCTGAATATCTTCTGGAACCCTAGTTTCTGTAGCACCACCGCCACCACCACCACCAACACGCAAAATCCACTTATATACAAGGAGATCTAACGATGTTTGCAGTTACCCATTCAGTTTCTACTGGATACAGTTTTGGGTCTTATACCTTCATCGCCACCACCACCATGAATGTGGTTTTCTAGCAAGATAGGTATTTAGGTCTACTACTGGAGAGAAAATATTTAGGTATTTAATGTGGTTTTGAATAAGATCACAAGTATAAATGGAGAGGGTGCAAAAAAATGATTTACATGTTTGTTTTTTAAAACTGGGTCTGACCCGACTGAATCTATTCAACGGACTCAACTGAGTCTGACTCGATATGTTTGTTTTTTTGAATCAGTTCTAACTCAACTGACTCATATTTTTGTCATTTGTCGAGTCAGTCACGTTTTAATCACTGACTCAAATGGGTTCGAGTCAGAGATTAGGTCTGAGTCAGTGGTCGAATCAAATCTGACTCAAAATTAAAAACATACAGTCTGACATCTGAGCCAGTGGCCGAATCAGATTCAAAGGAGTCAGAGGTTAGGTCTGATTTTGGACCTTCGGTTAAACCATATCCACAAAAGGACCCGGGATTAAATGGATTCCGGGTTTCCGGACCATCCAACAAATCTCCCATCCCAATTAAGGGTAAAAGGCCCCTGGAGTCCTGGACTTATCGTATTGGATCGGTACTGAAGGAGATACAATCCTCACATTTTCAGTTTTCCTTTGAGATGTCAAAATCAATACAGCTATACTCATAACAAAACCAGACTATAAGTACTATGATACCCTCATTTTTGTAATTAAAATCTTACAGAGAGCAAAAGTTACTGATCAAGATTCAGGCGCCGTATCTTGCAAACAAGATGTGCAGTAGGAAGATCCAGGTCGGATCCTGAGTCTACTGATTTAACAAGATCACGAAGTTCATCTCTTGGTGTTGAAAGACAAGTGTGGAAAGTAGCCAGGAGTGGAGGAATTGGCATGGATAGAGCTGCTAGCACATTACTCAAGTACTCTATGTCAACTGAGAGTTGTTGGGCACCCCGGTCAGTTATAAATTGAATTCCACGCAATTGCTCCATGTACAGTGCTGTGGCTCCCTCCGCAACCTTTTTATAGTTATAAAAATGTAAATTTGGGTTATTCTTAGCATTGTTCCAGTCATATATAGCATTGAAAGCTATACAAGTCAGCAATATTCAGCGAAATAAAATAAGGAAAATGTCTTGACTAAAAAGTACCGAGAGAAACAAAAACTATTCAGCCAACATAAACAGAACTGAAGTTGTATGTAAATCACAATGCAATATATAAACAACACATTCTGATCTAATCCGAAACAACACATTCCTATCTAATCCTCGTATGGAAAACACTCATGCATAAACAGTGACACTACAAGTTCTTATCCAAATTTTGATTTCACAATTGGAAGGCCGAATTCTGATACTACCAATTGGCATACATGACGTATGCATGTCAGATGAGTTAAATTCTGATGTGCTTAGTGAAGTGTATGTGCATTATCAAAATGATTACATAATCCATACTAATGCCTTAGGTTCCATGATTATATGGTAGAGACACATTAGTATACGAGAGTTATACTATACAAGATGTGCTTAGAGAGTTATATACACATTTATCTCTAATTGTAAGGGTTAACACTATACGAGATTTGATTAACAGCCAATTGCCAGAGATGTATGGGTCTTTTCCTAGTAAATGCTGCTTCAAATGGGTTATACTGACGCTTGCAGATGTGGATGGACTTTAAGCATAGTAAAAACTTTTGGCTCAGAAGAAAAGAAATTGGAAACCATGGATTATTACCTTGAACATCCATTCTGTTGCAAAGAACTGGGCTTCGTCCGTGTTTCCATCGCTAGAAATGCCCTCTGCGAGTGGCTCCAACTGTTGAGGTAAAGTAAGTAGATATTCACCAACTCTGGTCACGTATGATTGGGGATAGGCACTGAAACTTGGAAGATTAAAAGCACTCTGCTCCTCGACAGCAGACCAGATAGGCAAACGAGCCACGTCACTAAGTCGTTGCCGTACTTTAGATATGAGAACATCGTAGACAAGTTCGTTTACTGTGTCTGCAAATGCTGTTACCCTTTGAGACGCAAGGGGAAGCGCATGAAACCGAGGATCTTTCGACTGCATAATATGGGCAAAAGAAGGGTCACAAATACGATTGCAAACTTTTAAAGCAAGCCAATAGGTAGGCTAAGAGACATGTGGGGATTCAGAGGTACTAGGTAATCAAGTATCAAAATTTTTATTGATTAAAGGCTGGTAGGCGCTGAACAGATGGCCATATGATTTTACTAATATAAGCTCTCAGGCTTGGATTTATAACTGCTTTTGAGGTTCAAGGTTCCTTAGATGGAATGTTACTCCAGGTTTGACAGGAAGCCTCAAAACATGAGTTAAATAACAGTTTTAACACTTCAATCTAATATTTTTCTCAAGATCACGAGACCAAGGTGCTGTATTATGCTGCCCATCATACAGACACATTATGATCCACTATCGTTAACAGCAATAACCACTATCATCAATACATAGTGTAGATGTTATATCGAGATGATAAGTAGCACTGGACGAAATACAAGGAAAAAAAAATGGATTAAAATATACCTGATCTAAGAGGCCGAAAAGTCTCCTAGCTTTCTCGGGATCGTCAATCAGACGGAGAGCTGCAACATCCAAGGATGCCCTTCCTGCCAAAGACAACTCCCCGTTTCCATCATCAGTGCCCACATGTGATTGGTTCAGATCCAAACTGGAACCAAACACTGAAAGAGATAAACTAGTGCTCAGACGGGCAAGAGTAGATCTCAAGGAAGCTTCAAACACTGAAGACCTGCTTGTTAGACAATCTGCAACTGTAAGAATCTGCAATGCTCCCTGGACAATAGACCACTCTTCTTCTTCGGAGCTAGTTTCTGATCTGCGTGCATTATGTGCTCCTTCCCTTCTGTCTGAACCCATTTCTTTCTTTGAACCAGTGGCATCACTAGTGAATTCCACTCCGCATACAGCTCTTAATGATTTCAAGGTTTCTAGAAGAATAGAAATAAACTGCAGCATAATATCGTCAATAGCCAGAATAAGTTCCCCTGCCTCAGAACCTCCGGTTAAATTGATGCATCTCTCAACAGCTGCTTCAAGAAGAACAATCACTTGTGGAACAGATTCTTCCATTCTTCGAACTGTTTCACTTAGTTCTATGCCCTGACCCCCGACACCACGAGCAACAGCTCCCCTAAGATCCAGTCCAGCAATTTCAGAAGATAAGATGGCACGTTCTATCTGTCCATATCTACAATCAAAACTTCCTCATTAGGTTTTATAATAGGAAACCCTGATAATTTATTTGCACAACAGTGGGAAAGAATCGATCGCATGACAAAATTAACTGCTTGATATGAAAAATGGTATGAACTTGATGGTAAATTAATTCTTGATGATTTTGTCATAGGAAATCACTAATGCATAATGCACAGGCTTCCTATGTCAAGGTGTGTCAGAAGAAGTCGATTCAGTGGGTAGGGGCGGATACAACACAGCTAAGATTGTGATAAAATTATTAGCATGTACCCTCACCTCTGTTTAAAGGATTCGTAAGGAGAATATATTGCCTTTAGTGTATCCAATAGAACCTGAAGGGCGGAATCCGAGAACAAGTGTTGAATATTCCTTGCAAAAGCACTCGTCATGTTGTGCAACTCAATCAATGCCTCAAGATGCCTGGTCTGAATCTTACTACCCTTAGGCATATCCCCAGATAAGATATCAAGGACACCTAAAATCATGCAGATTAATAATTTCTAATTAAAATGGATCATCATCATTTTCCAGTGCAAACATGAAAATAAAACCGCCAAAATTAGCAAGTACAGAACTACACAAGTTGCGGGTACAGGTTTATGAGTCCCTAATGCAGAGAACAGCCTTGATGGCATACTTATGGAGGTTAAAGACCCATTCAGTAAACCATGAGTTGGCTTATAAAAACAAGTCATACATCAGAAACAAAATCATCAGATAATGTTGCAGACCCTACCTTTAACCAGTGCTCTTGTTTCAGCAACAACTTCTCCAGTAGCAAGGTTGATTCGAGAAACGAATTTGCTACCTAAAGTTGTCATAACCTCAATCAATAGTTTCGGAACAAGATTTTTATAATCATCGGGAAAAGCAACCATACACCTGCGGATATCAGTGTGAGAAAGTGCTTAGTTCTTGAGTAAAGAAACAAAAAGGCTTTCCATGTTATAGTTATATAAGCCACGAAAAAAGTAGGACCACACCAAATATAAACAGTGCCTATGATAGATCATACCATTTCCACTCTTGTTCAAGATAGAGTAGTGTTTCATCATAGAAACTTGGCAACCAACTGGAGAATGAAACAGATGAAGACTCTGAAATGCTTGCTAGTCTATCTCCTTCGTTCTTGTTAGCTCGTTGTCTGGACTCAAAGTCATCCCAAAGTTTCTTTATAGGCTTTAGGTGGATCTTTGTGTAGTTCATTTCCAATGACTTGAACCTCCCAATTCGAATGAGAATATGCCTTAAATCTTTAACAGCATCAATCTAGACAGCAAAGACAGGATGCTATTCAGATATATCTAACCAAACAAAATTTGATATTGCTAGAAATTGTGGCATAACAAATAATTAATTGCAAATCAAGATATCGATAGGGCATAACAACCTTGCGGTTAGCTATAGCATCTGATAGACGAGGCTGAACCATTTCGTCTAGCCTATCCTCTAAGACTTCTAGCTGCTTTCTAACATTAGCAAACTCTGCAACCTGAAGAAACAAATATACCAAGGATGAAATATAAATGTCAGAAAATACATCAGATATAAGACCCCTAGTGTAGAGTGTGAAACAGCAAGAAAGAACTATGGATTACCTCACCAACAGCAGACAAGCAGTGCCTCATGTTCGCTAAGGTATCTGCAGCACGTGGAAGATCTCCACTAGCAAAAACATCTTCCACACTAGCACTTAATTGAGTCAAGCCGGCAGCATCCTATATTTGAGCTTAAACTTAGATACAAACATAAAAACAGGAAGTTAACCAAAGCCACCTAATAAATCCCGTGGATCCTGCACCTGCAATGTCTCATAAGCTGCCTCCATTCGTTGCTTGACTGTGTCAACTTTAGCCAGGGCTTTAATAGACTCAGCTGAGGAACCTTCTGCCTGCATTGAAATAGAATGGTGTTGAAAGATATAAGCTATATACTTAAGATTTGCACTTTGCAGACATCTTGCGGAACACCAGTACACAAATCAACCTACACATTTTACCTTTCCGCAGACCTAAATTGTTCACAGACATCAAATTCAACGATATAAAAAGAAGTCGTTCGAATAGTACCTTTTTGAGTTTTTGGATGATCCCAGAAACAGAAGTACGGAGAGAAATAGAATCATCACGGAGCCGAATAACATCACGGCTAGCACGAGGAACCCGGAGAAGAGCAGCACCACTCTGTTCCTCAAGAGAAGCAGATATCTCTTCAGACATCATTTGAAGTTTCATCTCCAGATCTGCCAAGTGTTTCTCCAGCAATAGCATTGAACTCTCTTTATTATCCTCTTTATTTTCTTCATGACTTCGACAATACTGACTTGTTACTGTGTTGATCCATTTCTTTGGATCGAATTTATCCTCATCTGAGAATGCCCCCAGATCTATCATCTTCGTTGTCTGACTGGTTTACCCCTGTTTACATGGAGCTTTGCATTAAACTTTATTAACATATAGGTAAGGTTTCAGGATTCATTTTCTTTGTTTGGTTAGTTCATAGGTTGCATTTTTACTTTCTTCGTGTTGGATTATACATGCTAGTATGTAACCCGTGCCATAATGGCACGGACATGGATTCTTCTTCTAAAGCAATCCTTTAGTTGTTTTTACACATTGATTTGCGAAAATTACATCTAATTGATCAAGATATTAAAAAAAAGAAAACTCATTCTTGCCTGTGTAGTAACAATAGTGGATAGCTCTTGCCCTTTATGCAGTCTTTCTCTTGTTAATTTCCTTGTATCAATGATGAATCCACAGATTCATGGCCTTCTTATTTCTCCTCCACAAATCTGGGGCTCGTTGGGGAATGACTACTGTTAATAAACTGCCTGCACCGAAAAAGTAAGCTAACAGGATTAAGCTCACATCTAATCAGATAAACCAGACCCATATCTATAATTCATTCATATACCGAAATTTGATAACAAACATTAACATACGCAGGGAAATTGTTCAAGTTCACTGGAGTATCCAGACTCTCAGATTCTCGTATGAGAAATGTCAAAACATGTTAGCTTCAGGCCACAAAGCTAAAAAGACATACAATCATGGATTCAAACTAAGATACATTAGTAGCAAAATAATTGAGAAATGCAATAGGGTATTTTAGTGCGAACTAAAAAGTTTTTGTAATACCAGCGGAAAATGTTACACAATGTTTAACAGTTATCGAAAGACACCACACCCAAATTATCCTAAAACCATACCGGTTAGAAAACACAATGTTTAACAGAGTTGAGTTATCAAATAAAATAAAATAAAAACTTATGTAATAAGTCATGTATAACCACACTAAAGGAGTAATTATTCATATACGGACAAATTGATTTATGTAAACGATATTCGAAATTATGAGCAACCCGTTATCAGGTTCTAGGTTCGGTGGTCATATTCTCCAGCTAGACTAATGGGATCCGTAAAATTACCTGCTAATACGGAGGAACACCTATGTCCACTTTCATAGTAGTTGGCCTGTGAGCAAGTTATTTTCTATGTCAAATGAATCATCGAGTTGTCCTTCTCTGGATGTTCAGAGGATGGTTCGTGCTAGCATAAGAAAATCTTTTGGCAAGGTAAAAGATCACTGTGGTTTTTTCAGCCAGTTGTGTATGTCAGATCTTAGTAGTTAGTTGTAGTATATTGTATATGTCTCTTACTGAGAAGGGCATAACATCAAAGAAATGTCAAATGGATAATGACAAAAAAAAACAGATAAGCATCACATTTTCTATGAACATGTAATTCCTAATTCTCTCTTTCTAACTATAGTCAATTTTGTCCGCAACTTAATGGGGAAGATACAGGGAACACGGAATATCTGCAATCTCACCTTCAAAGGACGACCAAAACACGTTCAATGCTTTAGTGTGAGCACCTTTAACTTATCAGATGTCACCAACACGTTCAATATCACCAACTTTATCAAATATCCCCAACGAACTGACAACAAACTCAATTAAACCTTAACTACAGCTCTACAGTAATGAACTACAACTCTAGTATGTGTGCAAAGATTCTGACTATCTAACTATATGTATACATAATGAAACTGAAGACCAATTTCAATTGTGTGTTTTCTCCTACGAATTTCCCTATCCATGATGAAAAACAAAAACAGCTCTAAAGTAATTAGTAAAGTAAACTGAGAGTAAATACATCATACACCTATGTGTCTTATGCAATTCTTCTCATCTTTAAATCAAAAATTAAAACTTCAGGCAGGTATAAAGTTAATCAAACCCTAGAAAATATTTCCTAAATTTACTGGCAGTTAATGAATTTGAACATAAAATCGATGTGATATTGCAATATAAACACAAATCAAGTAAAACCCCTAACATTTACATACCTACTCTTCCGCACCACCGGTCAAATCATCATCGTTTGCTTGAAACCTAGCTCAAATTGCAGTTCTAGGGTTGCTGATGGAGATGTTATTGATTTGAGAAAGAGAGTTGAGGGAGAAGACGAATTCTAGGGTTTCAATTCAACAGGTATGCATGATTCAGGTTCTAATTTTTGTGATTCTCTGAATCAAGAACGAAGAGGGGTTGTTTTTTTCGCAGAGAAAACAAAACTGAGAGAGGAAAAGAAGTTGTCAGAGGAAAAAAGTAGACAAAAATTGGTTTGACTATAATACCCCTCGTACTTTATGAAATTTACATCATATTGGGCATAGGAAATAAAAATGCGGAGGGGTATACAGGTCCAACGAAAAAGACTAACTTTCTTAATGGCTCTGATGCCCCTATTCTTTTTAGGAATGGACGAAAATTGTCTGAAGCAAGAGACGGAATTAAAGAAAGAAAGAGGGCATTTCGGGTCTTTTTCGCGCGAAAAATCCCCACCGAAAACACTTCCCTGCTTTATATTATAGATATCAACTCAATATGAACACTAACTAGTGAGATAGTAATAATAACTTTACAACTACACCACCTATTGAGTAGGAATGTACATGTTCACTGTTGCAGGTTAAAAAACAAAGACATTCTACGAGAAAAGGCAATACTACATTTCTCCAAACGTTCATCGAGATTCTAACTCATATCGTCAAGCGGGTGGTTTGACAATAGGCGACATGGTCTAAGTAAGTTACAAGAATTTATGAGAAAAACACCACCATAAGTCAAACTAAGTGATAGATTCTAGCCTCAACGCAATGCTTAAATTAGTGCCAGACGTACGATAAGACCACACATGCAGAAAGAAGATAAGAAACTCCTACTTGTATTTCAGCAAGGGTCCAGTTATATCATAAAGCTGTGTCAGCAACTTCTTGTTCTTTTACAACAACCACATCAGAACCTGAAACCAATCAAACATCAACTAGTGAAGACAGACCAACAGAACTATAAGTTCAGTGCCATCTTTGAGTTTCAGTTAGTGTTGGCAATGTCTTAATCTCAAATACAAAAATGCAAACACAACTGGTGTTTCCACACTGTAATACAAATTGTGAGCAACATGCTACTCCTTAAATGCAAAAACACATACAAAAACTCGTGTGTGCTTGTAATCTAATCAAATGTGTGAGCAACGTACTATCCTTAAATACAATAATTAAGACTAGTATATAACCCGTGCCATAATGGCACGGACCCGATCAGGTTTTTCTTAGAGCTTCAGGCAGATTCTTGGTATGGTTCCGACGCCAATGCCATCATACACATGGAAAATGATGGTTTCATGGATTTTGACAGGAATATTAGATTCTTGATGTAGGGTTCTATGGATTTTGACAGGAATATTAGTGATTCTTGATGTAGGTTCCATAAATGATCTACTGCGACTAATTATAAGGTTCCATATTTATACAAATTTTGATGATATTTTCTCTTCTACCTCTCAATGCCCTACTCTTTCTATTCATTTCTTATGCGTGCACTCTCAAACTACAATTTGGATGATAAGCGAAGTATAAAGTAGGAGCGAAAAGTACTTGAATTCTTTGAAGAGGAAACTTGATTTTGCATTGGAAAGAAACTAATATCTCGGATTGTTAATAAAGTTAGAAACGACTGAACTATTATAAAAATTAGATGTTCCAACCACTGTCTTTAACTACATGCTTGGAGATTATAGCAATGGCAAGCACTTAGCAATATTTTCACGACACACAGTCGTTATGTAATCTGACTTAATTAGTGACCTCCATCAGAGAGATTCTTAAACTGTAATGAAACTTGAAAAAATCATAACCTGCATATTCAAGGTAGAGAGATTTGTACCTTTTTGAATCAAGATAATTTGCTTAGCATAACCTGGTAATATGTTTAGTGTTAAAGGTAACATAAATACCATTGCAACAATAATTGACTTCACATAAATGCCATTGCTAAGACATGCACATAATCTAACAGAAACATATAGTGTCCTCTTAAAAGATAGAGGAGAACTATCAAACTTGGGCACTATGTATACCAAGAGGTACCTTCAAAATGCCATCACTCCAGCAGCCAGCCACAACCTATCCGACTTGGGCACTATGCTCAAACTACTAAGTTTTTATTTTATAAAGTTGTAACTAAGATGGCTAATCAGGCAGCCATTGCATTAGCGACTAAAACCAATGCGAGGACTACCTGGGATTTCCAGGGACCTCCTCCCAGTTACATCTTTGATTGTCTAAACAATGACAGAGTCGAGCATGCTATGCCTCAACAAAACTAATATCTATAACCTCGTATTTTAGTTTAATGAATTACTCTTTTCTATAAAAAAAATAACCTATCAGATAAACCAATTTATGCATCCACAAAGGAAACATCTAGCTACCATTTTATGGGTAATCACCAAAGACAAAGTAATAGAAAGACCAAGATCATCTCTAGTTACAACAGAAACCAACTAATTATCACTTAACTTTTCTGCATCAACAACCCCAATCTAATATTTCAATCTTATGTAACAAAAGTACATAGATAGGGAGCTCAGCTTGAGCACAAACAGAGAAAGCAAAAACTTAATCAGAATGTTTCTCCAATTTCGGACTCTTACAGTGACACCGAAAAATACCAAAATGTATCAGCAGAATGTTCTACCGATTAGACCTTCTTTGTCAAAACAATTTTAAGAACCCCAACAAAATAACCAATTGTGCAATAGTTTGGTGCCTGGGATAGGTAAATCAACACACAATCTCCAAACAGAAACAAAATAGGTATGGAAGTACCGATTAAATAAAAATTCATGAACATGAATCACCAACTGCCGATAACCTAAAATTTTGATAAGAAAGTTTGAAAGGAAAATAATAAAACAACGCACAAATAAAAAAAAAACAAAAAATCACTTAAAAATTACATACCTTAGGTTTTCAACACCCCAGTTTTGTAGCTTCTAATTCAATACATTGACTTTGAGCAAACCAAATCAAACCCTGATCGAATCCAAAATCACATTCTAATTACAAACCCCAAATTGTAACCTTGTATGGAATTCAAATAACCTGAACCTGTTAATGGTAATTTTGTGGTAGAAAAATGGAATTCTAGGATCTGAATATCAAATTCGTCACGTGTATGTAAATTCTAGGATAGATGAATGCGAGAAAAGATGAAAAATGATCCGTAGATAATAATTTTGCCGTTTTGTAAGCCTCGATTTCAATCGAACATCATGAGAACGGGAGATTAGGTTCAAAATTTCTCCTTCTGTTTCTCAATTGGGGAGAGTTCTGATTGAGAAGATAAGAAGTAGAGAAATCAGATTTTGTTTCTTTGTTTTGTTAAGGAAAAAGAAAATTTCGGTGGGTATTTTAATAAAGGGGTGCCACGGTCCATGGATAGGCTTCATGAAAATCCCAATTTCTTTAATATTAGTAAGATAAGATGTGAGCAATGTACTATCCTTCGCATTTTCTATACACTCATTGAAGATGTGAGCAATGTCTTAACTATTTAATACAGAAATTGAATAATACAGAAATTGAATACGAAAACTCGCATTTTGTATACACTAATCCAAGATGTGTGCAACAATGTCCTAGTATGAAATGCTGAAAATCGCTAAGACGTTTTCTCATCGTCATCTAATCGCAAGACAGAATGAACTAGGGTTTGAAACTATCACCAAATTCAGCACAAAAACTATATTCAGATCAGAATTTTTTTACTAAACAATGCATATAGCTTAATAAAAAAGAGAATTGGAAAGTACAACGAAAATTAATCAGAATACAGAGAAATGAAGAAAAAACAGCAAATTCAGAGAAATGTAGGGGAAAAAAATGAATTATCATTACCTCTATGAAATCACTCACTTCTGCGGACGAGATATTCAGATCTCACTTTCTTCTTCTTCTTCTTCACAGTGACGAAAGGGAGAGCGAGATCTCGATTTGTTTGGGAACAGTCAAGAGTCAAGGCCTTCTTAATGGGTCCTTTTGTACTTTTATTCAGATCCGGCCCATCTGTAAGAACAAGCCTGGTAGAAAATGCAAAATTTGTGTATGGAGGAGTCGGAGATGTGCTTCCGCTGGATTAGCGGTAACAGGATGGAAGAACAAGTAAAAGCTCTTAACCAGAAATAAAACCCATCAAAGTAATGACAGCAGAGTTTTGTACACCCACGTTTGACGAAGAACTTCACTTGAACAAATCCGATGATAAGTGTTTTTGACCCACGTTATCTCAATTCATAACTTATCCCTTACAGAATCTTTTCTGGACACCACAATTTCAATTTATTTCCTTCTTTTTTGTCCCTCTATACAAGTAAGGGTCCGTTTGGCGCTGCAGATTTGCAAACCTTTACCACGAGCTGATGGTGTATCGTATCACCTATGCCTTCCCCAGTCACAAAATATTAAGCCGGTTTAACAAAAAAAAACAAAAAAAAAATCGATAAGTTTCAAACTCAAATCAAAAGTATTAACATTAATAATTTCATTGTTTGTCTGAAAAATTATTCGCAACATTATAAACTAAGATAATGTATCTCTTGTTGGACAAATTTATTGTTCTCGAAGAGAAATTACTCCAAATAGTTTCTATTCCTAGCAAATTTAGGGGCGAGCCCTTTTTTAATAGGGGCGAGCACTTCTTCAAATATCCCACCCCAGTTTATAAGGGGTGGCTAATTACAATTAATCTATCCTAATCAGTTACAAATTATAATTACCACTAATTATCTACCCACTAATTCTCCCTCTCAATTTTCAGTTACAAAAAATCACTCCCACTCCCCCTACTCCTCCATTAACTTCCCACACCTTCTTCATAACTTCTCAAAAAAAAACAAAAAAAAAATCAAAACCAAACCCGATTCTCTCAAAATCCTTCATTCTATCGAATTCTTACTTACTACTCTCAAATTCTTTCGAATTAAATTCATGGCTATCGACGGAGAAGGAGATGATTCAACAATTACTTACAAGAGGAGGAAAGAAAAGAAGAAATCAAATAACAACCGTGACGAAGGGGAAGAACAACCGGAGGAAGATTCTTTGGCGGAAATGCATAAGTAAGTTACTCCAATTACCTTTGCAATTGTTTTGGATGTAGTTTGAATCGATTTGATAGGTTAGAAACCGTCAATTGAATTTACAGCATGAAAACTCGTCAAGCTATGAAAGAATAGCACGACGATTTTACAGTTTCAGAAAAAAAATCAAGAACAATCGTCTTGCAGTTGAACAAAAGCTTGACGATTTACACAGTTTCAGATATAGTTTCCTAGTTTGGCATGCACATAATCGTCATACAATAATATATTTCCTTGACGAGTTTTTCTAAATCGTCTGAATATTGTCCCACAGAAAAAAAAATTAAGAACAATCGTCGAGGTTTTCCATAATTCCTTGACGAGTTAGTCACTTTCAGATTAAATTGCCTATTTTTGCATGCCTAGTGTAGGGGGTAAAACCCCTCGGAACACGTGTCTCGCATCCGGGAAGCTTAGCCATGCCGAGAGAACTACACCGAAAGGATTAGTAGCGATGTCTCAGACCGATAAAGGAAAAGAAGCTACACACGAGCGAAGTAAAGACTCGGAG
>JAJJMA010279437.1:0-14574 GCA_023529015.1 Papaver nudicaule | reverse complement strand
ATTATTTAAAGCCGTAAAATCCCTTCAAGATTGTTCATCTTCTCTGTTAATCGACGTATCAATTCAGCACAAACATCTTGTAGAAAGAAGGCGAAGATCGGAGATCGAAGACGAAGAATCTGAAGTTTATCATCTGGTTGAAGAAAGTTGAAGAAAAAAAAAAGAGAATAATCGAGAAAATTGAAGCAGTTTTATTTGATTACAAAAATAAATAAGTAGTTGTTTGTAATTTTTAACATCAGATTTTGAATTTGTATATTGTAATCATGGCTATGGCTATGACTATTTCTGTGAAATTCAAAAGTGCAAAAGATTCCTTCTCTGTTCCTGTCACTAGTGCTTATACATCTGTGTCTGAATTGAAATCACTTATATATCATTCAAAAAAATATGGTCGTGGTAGAGATTATGATATAACCTTAACAAATCCTCACACTAACGAAGGTTCGTTTCTATTTTAACGATTTAATACGTTTTGAATTGTATTTTATTTTTTTTGTTTGGGTTTTTGTAAGATCTGTCTAGGGTTTGGATGAAAACCCTCAAACCGATCAAAGAATACCAAATTAGGGTTTGATAAATCTTCAAAAGACACCTTTGAAATTTTTGCTTACGATAGTGATTTTAACTACAATTTCAGACTATAGGGAGGATGAATTGATCCCGAAATATAGCTTAGTTTTGGCTCGGCGACTTAATGGAGAGCGTTGCCCAGTCATTCTCATCAAATCAAAAGAAGAGTAAGCATCTTTAAGCCTCAATATTTTCTGCGTCTATTGGTTTATGTTCGATTTGTTGTCAGGTAAGTGTAGGTTGTAATGTGTGCTTGTGTTTCTCTACAGAGAGGAGAAGGAGAAAGTTGAGGCTCAAAAAGCACCGAGTAACTCCATATCAAATAATGAAACTGTCTCGAACTTGCAGTCTCAAGGTGTCAGCAATGTAATTGGGGGTGGAAGATCAACGATGAGCAGCAGCAGTTTTGGACCAACTGGTACTTTTTTTTTTTTATTCAACAGTCTATTCTTGTGAATGTAGTTGATCGATTAGCCTGAAGTCAAGTTAGGCTTATGTTTAAGATGAATGTTTAAGATGAATTGGAATAAACCATATCAGTTTTTATGAGTTCTGAGTAACTTCTGAAAATAGTGTGAATTTGATTGAGCTTCAGAACCATAACTATTCGTAAATAGCTACTTATACAAGAAATAAGAAATCATCGGAATACTTGTTCCTGTTTCTCTAGTAGATTTTGTGATTAGTTAGGCTTTGAGTCTATAGAATATGGAAATTTGTAGGAACCTAGGAAATTGTTGCACCCACCATCGTTGTTGAGGGGTACTGTAGGAAGGGAAAAGACCAACTGTAGATGACTGTTGATAACCCCAGAAGGCATGTTTGTAACAAAAAAGCTTTTCCTTAATTGTGCATATTTTTAATACAAATCTTGCTTAATTTTCTTAATGTGTTTGGTTTGATAGGACAAAGAAATTGCTTTGCACCACCAGAAGGCTACATATGCCACAGATGCCGAGTTCCTGGTATGTCCAATAATCTCAATAATTTGCGTGTTTGTTTGTGTTTTCTGTTTTGGTAAGTCCTCTAGAAAATTTGACTGGTTGTTTTTTCTGTACTTTAGGGCATTTTATACACCACTGTCCTACTAATGGTGATCCTGAATATGACATAAAAAGATGGAGGCCACCAACTGCATTGCAAGGACGTGCAATTGCTGTTATGAAGCCCAATGAGTAAGTTGGTTTCTCTGTTTTCTACAGGTTGGTTTAGTTCTTCTATATTGTTGTATCAGTAAAAATTAACTTAAGTCTTAATTGAATCAGGGCTGCGTTTGATAAGGAAGTTGAAAGCATACCCTCTGCTTCAAGGCGAGTTATCAATTTTCCCCCAGAACTCTACTGCCCTTTGTGTAAAGAAGTGATGAAGGACGCAGTGCTTACAAGAAAGTGCTGTTTTCAGAGTTTCTGCAATGAATGTAAGAAATCTCTAACTCTTTTCACTTAACTGATTTTTGCTCTTCTTACTCCATATATGCAAATAATTGACTGCTTGGTTTGCTAATTTACTTGAATTATTGAATCAGGTATCAGAGGCAACATTCTTTCAAAATCCATGTGTATTTGTGGAGCGAAAAATATAACCATGGATGACCTCATTCCTAACAGAACTCTTAGGGACACCATCAACGGCTATCTCAAGTCAGGTGACAGTAGTTCAGGAAACACGAAGAGCACACTTACTACTGAAGGTATACACTTTCACCATTACTTTTTGCTTGTCGGTTCAGGTTTTATACTTAAGCATGCTATGCTACTTTCAGGCACAGTTTTTATGCACTCTAAAACGTGTATTTCTTGTTCAGATGCAGGATCTGCTCGTTCTTCGCTACCAAAAATCCCATCACCTGCCAATTGCGGCGTTTCAAAGACAGAGAAGATACTATCATCTGTTAAAGAAGAAATTTGTGATACCAAGGAGATAGTTAACCAACAAAACCCTGTTGGGTCGCTACAACAGTCACTTGAAAAAGGAAAATCTGAAGATGAGGCTCACTCATTGATTCAAAAGGAACAGAGTAGTGCTTCATTGGTGTTAGAGGAAGTGCAAGAGAGGGCGCCTCCCTGTGAGCTAGGAAGTAAGAAGAAAACGAAGAAAAGCTTTTCGAGTCTTGGCGGTAAGCCGGTTGCAGACGGAGACCTGTTTTGGGGAACTTCTGAAGCTATTGCAGATGTGAGGCCTTTCAGCACTTCGGCGTATAACAACCCATGCTGGGGTATGCAGCTTGGAATGGAAGGTTATATGGCTCCGTACAATTATTATTATGGTTATAGTTATGCTGGTGCTCCGTATGGAGGAATGTATACTCAAAACCCATTTGCAGGAGATCAAGGGTCATATGCTCAAACTCAGAGGTATATTCATCTTCTTCTTCTTTCCCTTCTTTTAGAGTGCTGGATTTGGGAAAGCTGGATATTGTTTTCCATTGTTCTTTCGGCTTTTCTGTTCAACTGAGTCGTTCAACTAGCCTCTGACATGACTGAAAGTTTAAGTTTGGTAGAATAGAGAGTAGGTCTTTTCTGCCATATTAATTTTGTTTTTCATTTTCTCTTTCTGCAGCTGGGAACATGTTAAAGATCAAGAGCTCAGTAAAGAAGTGAGAAGAAGTGCAGACCATTCATCAATCAAATCTAACGTATGTGTTTCTTGTATATCTACTATGCTTGTCTTTATTATGGAGAGCTTGGGGAATGTTTTTGTATTTTTGGGCCAAAGTTATCTCGTCTTTCAGAAAACATGTAATTTTTGTATACCAATTTCTCCAAAATATATAATCAGTTATACGTCAACAAGGCTCTGTTATTTGAGATACCTTAAATGCTGTACCTACATATACAAGACACGATGTCTAAAGCCAATTTGCGGCATTTGGGGTGCGGTTGGAATATTGATTCTTATTGCATATTTGCATTGTTGGATTTGAACTCGGTAAATTTTTAGTTATGGTGAATCCATAAAGGAGGAATGAGGAGTATCTTTTCCTGGAGCAAAATGAGTTTATGTAATTCTGGGATCTTAGTGGATCATCGTCTTGCCATTTTTTTTGAACGTATTATACCACACTTTACAGTTGATCGATTTTTTACTTGTGTGGTTTAGTAAGGTTTAGTAATTAACTGCGGTTTGTTTTGGTTAATTATAGGAAGCTCACAAGAGGCCGTTGATTAAGAATTCTCACGGTAATGAAGATATTAGTCAACACGCATCAAGAACAAAATCGAGCAGCCAAGGAAAGAGGAGCAGAGTTACACCAGACCGTGGTGATTATGGCAGTGATGTTGACAATGGCGATGATGAGAGGAATTTTAAGAGAAAACGATCTTGGTACGAGACGTCTTCGTCTTCACAAAATAGGAGGCAGAGCTACATGAAATAGATAACACTTGCAATGAAGGAAGATGTATAAATATGGTGTAGAAGAGCAGAATAAAACACTAAAGAAGATTGAAGATCTGTCTCTTTTTCTCCAAGTCATTCAGTTTAGTCTTTTCAGTGTCTTATTTTACATACTACATGGAAGTATGAAACGAATGTAAAAATCTATGTACATGTATATTTTGTTATGAAAAGCAATGATCTTTCACAACCACAATGCCTCTCAATGTCACTTGTATTATTCTACTTCACTTCCCGCAGTGCATTTCTTTTGCTGTATTATTTACAAGTACAACGGTAAAAAATATGTCGGTAAAGTTTTGGTCAATATCCGCGCGCCCGCCAACAGGCGCTACTGGGACACAAACCCTAAAATATCTATAAAACTAGAAATGTCCTCAGCCATCGCATCTCACTTCTATTCAATGTTACTCTGAAATTTATCCACTCTATCAAATTAGGTTTTCTGAATCGTAACAAAAACGTCTTCAAATCAAAATCCAAAATCTAGGTTTTTCCTTGTTACACTCTATCGATTTATGCAGTTCCACACGTTTCGTGGATTCGTTCGGTGAATTTGATATTCTAATTCACCAGAGTGATTTGTTCGTGAAATCGGTGCATCCAAACGTTTCGAGACTCCAAATCTTGCAGGCTGAGAAGCTTCAATTCCAGATTGTTGCCGAAAAGAATAATCTCTACAAGGAGATTGCATTGAATTGTGTATTGTAATTTCATATTTTCAGTTTCAATATCAAGATACTGTTTTCTTCTAATTGTAAATTATGTCGGTGTACTATAAATTCAAAAGTGCCAAGGATTTCAATTCGATTGCAATAGATGGTCATTTCATATCGGTTTTCAATTTGAAACAACAAATTTTTGAATCAAAGCAGTTGGGAAAGGGTACAGATTTTGACTTACTTATCACCCATGCCCAGACTAATGAAGGTTCGTTTTCACCTGTGTATGAAAGAATTCTCTGAACAGATCAACTAATGAAACTAGGGTTTTTAGTTAACACAACTTGTGCTTTTGTTGAATATAGTTAATATGCTGGGAGTGCTTACCCCAAAACATAAATACAAAAATGATGAGTAGGTCAATTTGTTTTAGGTGCAAGTTTAATAGGCTTTTTCATTGTTTTGGATATCAGAATACAATGATGAAGCTATGTTAATACCAAAGAACACATCAGTGTTAGTTCGCCGTGTACCTGGATGCCGCCGTATGCCCATTGTTGTTGAAAGAGAAAAGTAACGTTCTTAAATCTTCTCTTGTTACTCTTTGTTGGATAGTTTATTTCAATGTTCTGAATAGATTATGCATCCCTAATGGCTGCGTTAAGTTTGTCATTATCCCTGTTTGCATTCAATAATTCTGTACCTAATGGGTTAGTAAGTTGTCAAGTGTGATTGCTGATACATTGTAAAAATAGCATATGAATGCAGCCATATCTGTTCTGGTAATTTTTCGTGTTAACTAGTTTAGCTGTCTTTGTTGTAATGTGTAATCTGAGTTTCTTCTGCAGGGAGAAGAAGGTTGTGGAAAATGATGAGGTTGCTCAAAATGAAAAGAGAAACTTCCCTGTGGTTGATTCATCTACTACAAAAAATGTAAGCATCAGTCACTCTTATCTCCAGTAGGACAATTGTGGCATTGCTTTGTTTGATCTGAGGGTTTTTCTTTAATGACTCAGTGGGTTGATTAATTTGTAGTTTCAGTCAGAGGAGGCAGAATGGGATGGATCAGGGAATGATTTCTATGATACTCCAAGACCACTGCCTGCCCAATCAGAATTTCCATCTCAGGAGGCTACGTTTATAAATAAAGCGGATGAGGACAGCAAGATTAAAGCTTTTGTCGATGCGCCTTCGTTTGACTGGCAACAGTGAGACATCTTTCTATATCATGTTGTCATGTACCTTGAAATAGTGTTTGCCCATTTTTCATTCTTTTCCTGTTTCCACGCTTAGGCAATCTCAAGGGAGTTTTAACGCTGGTAGGGGCTTCGGAAGGGGGATGGGTGGAAGGGGGATGGGTGGCAGGGGTTTTGGTAAGTCTTATGCTATTTAAGGATTGAAGAAGCCCATTCCTTTATATCTTGACATATTCTCTGCAGAAGGCCTTTTCCGATTTTGATGCTGTATTTAATCATCTCAGAATGTTTGGAAGCAACATTTAAGATGCCACCACTTGTTTTTATTACTCTGATAGTCAAATTTTTCTTGCTATTGTGAAAATCTGTGTGTTTATATGTTTAGGCGATTCATTAGCTTTGTTATTGTAGCTTCTTAAAGTATCACTTTGACATCTTATTGAATTCGGACTTTCTTTTTACAGGCCAAGGAGGAATGGAAAGGAGGACCCCTCCAGAGGGTTATATTTGTTACAGATGCAAGGTTCCTGGTATGTTGTATCTTTGCAATGTTCGTTTGGTTGTGTTTTCTGATTGTTAAGGAACAAGGAATCTCACTGCTTAGGTTTCTTTATCCAGGGCATTTTATACAGCATTGCCCTACTAATGGTGATCACAGTTATGATGTCAAAAGGGTAAATCCACCCACCGGTATTCCAAAGTCCATGTTAATGCCCACCCCAGACGGCTCATATGCACTGTCAAGTGGTTCAGTTGGTGTATTAAAGCCTAATGAGTGAGTGCATCATTGTGATATTCAATTTGTTCAAGTCATGCCATGTCAATATATCACTTATATAATCTTCTAAATTTGAATTAGGGCTGCTTTTGATAAAGAATTTGAGGGGTTGAACAGTACTAGGCCGCTGATTGATATACCCCCAGAACTCCGCTGTCCGTTGTGCAAAGAAATAATGCAAAATGCTGTCCTTACAAGCAAATGCTGCTTCCAAAGTTTTTGTGACAAATGTATGAATCTTCATCCTTCTGTGGTCATTATTAGATGCTGTAAATGTCTTATCATTCGTCAAAATGTATATGTTTTTGTTGTAGGGTCATAAAATACATAGTAAATAGTCTCATGTGTGTATAAATTAATGTAATCAGGTATCAGGGATAACATTATCTCAAAATCGATGTGCATATGTGGGGCTACAAACATACTTGCGGATTACCTTATACCTAATAAGACAGTTAGGGACACCATCAACAGCATTCTTGAATCAAATAACAGTAGTGCCGGCTATAGTAGAAGCATACTTACTACTCAAGGTTTGTGGTTTGGTTGCGTACCTCTTTTCTGGGATAAATAGTTTCTTTACTCTAATACATTTACTTTCATCAGATACCGAGTCCGCTCGTTCATTAGTGCATAAAGTCCCATCACCTTCTCTCTCTGCTTCTTCCAAGAATGAGAAAATACTCTCACCTCGTAATGACGTCAACACTGTGAATGCCAAGGAAACTCTGGATGAAGGAGATCCTGTCAGTATCCCACTGCAGTCCTTAGAGAAGACCCAGTCTGCGCAAACTGCTAAATCATTTGATAATAAAGTTGAGGTAATGAATATAAAAGGACAGAGTAGTGCTCCACAAAAGGAAGCGGAAGCTCAAGGTAAATAATTTTTAGGCAGTAATTAAGTAGATCTTTAGTTATATATGTTATTACTGAAAGAATATTATATTAGTATTTAGATACAAAGACAAAAAGAAATTAGTGAACAAGTACATACGTTCTAACTTCGTTTCTGTTAATTAGGAAAAAAGAAAAAGAAGAAAGCTCGCGTTCCTGCAAATGGTTAGTTATGCTCCTGTACCACTATGTTAATCTCTTTTGCAAGTTAATTGATACTTTTGCTCTTAGGATATGATAGAAAATGGTGAGGATTGCATTGCAAAATAAAATACAAAATAATGAAGGCTTACCATGAATAGAGTCAGCCATACTGATGACTCACCCTTGTTTTGCGCTTTGCAACTTGCAAGGGAAGCTTCAGTTTGTGTATCATCCTCATTCAGTTATAATTATGTTATTTGTGTCATTCTATTGTGGTCTAAAAGATCATCTTTTCTTCTTAGTTTGCATTTTTCAACTAATTAATAACGCTTCTATTGCATGCCTTTCGGTTTAGCTAGGTATTTCTAAAATGCTGAATTCGTTGTATCTCTTTCTTACTGTTATGATGTTTTAAAACTTTTGTGGATCAGCTGGAGACCATTGGGGAGCTTCTCAGGATACTGCAGCTATTAATTATATGATGCCTTATGCCCCTCCAACCTTTAACAACAATCCGTACTGGGGAGGAATGCAACTTGGGATGAACAGCCATATGGGTCAATTTAACTGTGCAATGCCATATATGGGTTATGCTCCTGGTCCTAGCCCGTTTGATATGCCTATGGGGGGGATGTATCCTCAAGGCTTACCTCAAGGTCCCTTCGGAGGGCAAGGGTATTCCATGCCAGGTGTTCCATTACGGAGGTATGTTTTGGATGCCGTCTTGTTTTAGAATAAATGATCCTTTTTTTGTATGGATTTTTTTATATCCTTGTGGTGTCATTTTTGTCATGTAGGTTTTAAGTTTAACCTCGTTGCAAACTTGAAAATTTCCAGGGATTTATCCATGTCTGGTATGGGCTTAAACCCAAATCCCAGTTTTATGAGCAGAGAAGAGTCTGGGGCACGGAAAGCTGACCTACGGAAAAAGCATGACAATGAACTGCGTGATGAAAGGTACCCTTCGGTGCTTCATAAAGAAGATTACTTGCCCGTGAATAACACCGCCTGCTTCTCTATTCAAATTTTTCAGCATTTGCTGGAAAGTAGTGAACTGCAGAAGGCGGGTTTTGCTTCTTTTTGTTATTGTGATTGTGTTGTAACTTTGTTCATTCCTTTTCTCCTTCCGCTCCAGGGCTTATATACAAAATCAGGAAATTAGTAGGGAAGCAACCAACAGCGCTGACGTTTCTTCGATGAAATCGAGACTTGTATGTGTACTTAATTTGTCTATGATTTTCCCTCCTTTCCTATTGTTAAATTGTAGCAAGTTATATTCAGGTCATGGTGAAAAGATCATATGTACTTGCTACATTCTAGTAGCAGTTGGATTCTCTTTGCTTAAGGAGCAGCAGAATATCATTCTTTTGCCATGTTTATCCATATCTTCAGAACATCTAAAACCAAAAGCTGTTTTGTTTTTGGATAGAACATTTAGTTCATTTTCAGGTCATAGATTTGATATCATTTTGCTTTCAAGGGAATGGTAGATCTTTGTTATGTTAACGCACACTGATCCCCGCAAACCCAAAGCTCTGCATCTTTTAACAGCTTATGTTGTATATTTATTTGTTGGAGGCAAAAGGTTTAGTTGTTTGTTTGCGAAAAGTTTATAAAATGAAGTGTTTGGTTGTGTTAGCTCATCAATGGATTTTTGTTTAGGTGCAGAGGCAAAGTAGGCAAGATGAAAAGATGGTTGACTGTCGCCCTCATCACCGTAATGATGGATTAGAAAGGTCATCAGGTAGACCACCGAAAAGGAGTAGAGTTATACCAGATTACGATGAATCAAGCGAAGATGATGACAGAAACTTCAAAAGAGAGAGAAGAAGCTCAAAGGAAGTTACCCAGTATCACGAAAGGGAGTACGAGCATAGGGATTACGAACGGAAGATGAGCAAGGAACATGGCCAAAGATACAGATAGTTTTGAAACGAAGAATCAAGCATGAATGAACCCATAAGGGTGTTGTAGAGTATCTGTAGCATTCCACCTTCAGGAATCCTGTATAATATGTTATAAAGTTATCATGTTGTAAGAAATTGTTGTGCATTCATTTTTTCTTGTACAAATATAGTTCTTTGAAGCCTTTACTTGAATGCATTGCTCACAAATCAGCTTACATGGTCAATACCGTGGAATGAGATTGTTCTGAGTATAATTATGCATTTATGCGTACTGGAACTTAAAATTTTGAGATTTTTACCGGCTTTGAGAAAAGTCAAACAAAGTTAATCCAGTCTTAGAAAATGTGCCAAAGGTTATTTTGGGTATAGCTCATAATTTCGGGGGAGCTATATAGCTTAAAGCCCTAATACAGCTGCTCACTGTCATTGGTAAAGCAGCAGGAGGGGGAGGAGAAGAAGAAGAGGGGCAAAGCAATGTCAAGCTTACCGGAAGATATCGTGGAAAACATACTCTCATGGTTACCCGTCAAGTCCATTTTGAGATTCAGGTGTGTTTGTAAAACCTGGTGCACTAATTTTAGAAACCCTAAGTTTATAAAAATGCATCTTAAACATGCTATAGATTCAATCTCTTACTTAGCAATGAAGGTCTAGCTCCTACAGTAACTACAGAAACTTACCTCTATTCCATAATTATAATAATGATGCCTCATCGTCATCACCATCTTCACCATTTTTTGAGGAGGCTGTGGAAATTGATTATCCATTTGTGTCTGATAAATGGTGGACTCAGATTATTGGTTCTTGTGATGGGTTGGTATGCATAGACCCTGGTGTGAGTGTTTGCATTTGGAACCCGTGTACCAAAGAGTATAAGAAAGTACCAGAAACCCCTATCAAATTTCCTAAAGGTGCTGCAAAAGATGGTTATAAAACTGCGTATGGGTTTGGTTTTGATCACAACATTGATGATTATAAATTAGTAAGAATTGTGGGTTTTGATGGAGGGAAAGTTTCTGAAGCTAGAGTTTATACACTAGGATCTAATTCATGGAGAAACCTAGGATTCATTCCTTATGGTTTTTCTGATGGACGAAATTGTGGCATATTAGTAAATGGAGTTCTTTACTGGAATGCAATCCAATTCCTCAAGGGTCATTGTGTCATTTGATATTTGTGACGAAACATTTCATGTATTGCCGTTACCTAACAACTATTTGTCTGAGGATTTCATTCCGGGGATGGGTCTGTGGGATGGGAAACTTTGCGTACTTAGTAACTCTAATGTGCATCATGGAGGTCAAGTTGATGTATGGACCATGACGGATGATTTGTGGAGTCGGCACTTGACCATTACTGCAGAGACGGCAAATAATTTTGAAAGGCCAATACAGATTTTCCAAAATGGTCATGTCTTATTACTTGGGTCGGAGGAGGAGGAGGAGACTGATGGATTATATGTATATGACCCAAAGCTTGAAAGAGCTAGAGCTCTACAAATACGTGGTCTTCCAATCGACTTTGATATAGAAACCTATATTGGATCCCTAGTTTCACTTAACTCAGGTACTTATGTTGGAAGAGAATAAATAGAGGAAGTTTGAAAACAAGAAGTAGAAGAAGACGGCTGATGTAGCTCTGCATAATGTTTTATCGGATTGTGAACCAAAAAAGTTGGGGAGTAGAAAGGAGGTGAGACATGATGTAGAATGGGATGGAATTCATCTCGCTTCTTCTTTTGTGCTATCAAGGGTGACTGTACGAGAAGATTTGGTGTCTGTACTGGTGGATTAGCCAAGAAACTGAAGATTATGTTCGTTTGCAAGCGCCTGGTGATAAGACGATATTTTAGGTACTCATTAGAGAAATCTATCTAAGCTTTTTTCTTTCTTTTTTCTTTCTTTTTTTTTGGAATTTCTGTATGTGAATGAATGAAAAAACCATTTTAGTGCTGATTCTTTAAGCAAGCAAGCATCACATATTTTTGGACTCCTGAATGCATGCATATTTTCTGTTCACTCAAGCTTACAGAATTACAGTCTTTTCAATCTAAGTTACTTCAGTTATTGTTGTACTCTACACCAAGTATCAGGCTATCAGCAGGTTGCTTTGTATTGTTTGTGTTGCTTTGGTAGATCTGCTGTTTTAAAATTCTGAAAGAATCAGATGCATTGTTTTTATTTCAGGTAGACAAGGTTTCATATCGCGAAATGCTTCCATGAGAAGCTCATTCTATCAGGAAACTAGCATCTTAGTTGTTTTCATTTGGTGTCGATAGAAAAATTAGTGTTGAGATTGTAAGATAAGGTCAGCTAACCATGTTAGGGGAAGAAAGAAAATTGTACAAGGTTCACATTGGCTTCTCTTGCATCTTATTTTGTGGATACTGACTGTCAAAGTAGAAGGATATAAATACACAAACTCCATTATGGCGATGGGCAGACTTCATATTCTGCAAAAGATTACAATCCTGGTTAAATAGTTGCTCTTCCGTCTTGGTAAATTTAACAAAGAGAGTATACATTACAAAGCTAGTTGGAATAATCGGTTAACATATATCTTTACGCATAAAATTCAAAACTTCAGAGGAAGCCAAGGAGAATGAACAAAAGGTTAAACTTGATGGCCAGTACACATAATGGGGTTGCCATGCTTATTTACTACAGTAAATGGTTGATATCCTTCCCGGTGCGTATACTTGGATGATGGACCTGGTAAACCATTTCGATAAACCATTTGTCACCAGTGAAAAACAAAGTTTTTTGGTCTGTTCTTACAGATCAAGAACAGGATCAGTACATAAGAAACTATGAAAAACAAGATCCACAATATTTCCTTTGAAAACCATGTATTTCCTTAGAAGACCCTCTTTGGTGAATCCAACCTTCTCTAATACTCTTAGAGAAGCCTTGTTTTCTGGATTAACTAAAGCTTGCAGCCTCACCATCTGTGGGATGTCAAGAAAAACTCTAGACAGTGCTATTTTAATAGCTGCAGTTGCTATACCTTGTCCGGAATACTGGCTAGCCACGGCATAACCAATGTCTCCTTTACATATGTAATCACCTGAACCAGGATAAATTGAGATGAATCCTATGGAACAGTCATCTAAACATATAGATCGACGCCAAGGGTGGGGAATGGCGACTTCGCGCAGGTACCTTAAACCATCTTCTTTTGATGTGAAACCTGTCAACCCAGTATATCGAATGACTTGATCATCATTCGCCCAGACCATGAAGTCATCAATATCCGAAAGCTTAAACGGCCGTAGTGTGATCCTTGAGTAATCCATTCCCTGTTAAGTAGTTTACCTAAACAAGGACGAAGATGATTTAAGAGTAAGGAGGTCAATGTAGAATCTCTAAATTATGCGTTCTTACAAGATTTGTTACACCTAATGCCGGACTTTCATTAATTGAGTTGATTTTGTCGTGGAATTGTATATTTGATCTCGAAAACAATTAAGTAGAAGTTTAATATTCTTTTATCAATATATTTCCAGTTATGCCCTTTAAAGTTTTAAGATAAGGAAATCTGTTCGGTTGTTGCTCCACTTTAAAGTTTTAAGACAAGGAAATCCCTATTAGGCCTCTCCCTGTTAGGCCTCTTCTGGAAATTGTTCGGTTGTTGCTCCACTATGACCCAGCAAACACCCCAAACGACGTTGCAAAGTTGTAAATTTACAACTTTACAACATCAGATAGAAAAAGGATCGTCGATAGAAATAGTATCAACCCAGATAGAAAAACTATCAAACTTGAACTAGCAGGGGGAGGGCCGTTGGATCAGAGAATCCAATGGTAGGGATGGTTTTTGAGGTCTTCGCTTAAAAATTACTGTAAGGGTAAAAAATGAATTTTTCTCAAAAAACACCACTACCATTGGATTCTTCGATCCAACGGTCATCCTTCTGCTAGTTTATTTATGCTCGCGCGCCGCGCGTTCAAATTTTTTTTCATGGTTTTTTCATCGACCAGATGAAATTTCCATCGATGATAAGTTATCTCTCCTACTTTTTAGTTTAAATAATCTTTTTAAAAATTTTTTTAATTAAAATCGGCTCCCACAAATCATAAATAAATCTATAAAAGACCCACCATACACCTTTATCTAGTTTTTTAAATATTTCTTTATTATTTGGACCCACAAAATAACTTATAATACTCAATTTATATCAAATTTGCTAGTTTTCCCACTGCCCCATTTTTGGTTTGCTAGGCCACGTGGGATTGCAAATCCTTTGATTTGCTTGGCTCCATAGGAACCGGCCTTAGGTCTTTACTCTTTCCCTCTCGGTCACTTTGTGCTTGAAGATTGTATCCATAAATCAAAACAGATCTTTAATAATTCTTTTTTCTAATTCAAACCCTTGAATCAAAATAGATTTTGCTTTGAGTCTGTTGGATTAGAATATCAAAATCTGAGAAGAAATTTTAATCAATCAAGCGGGTTTTTCTCTTGGGAGATTTCAAGATGGAAAATTAGTACAAGATCCAATTGTTCATAGAGGTATTCTTACTGAAAAGCTTTAGAGTGCGTTTGGCATGGGAGGATTTGAGGGTGGAATGGAATTATGGGAGGTAGTTGGAGGGGTAATTGATTTTATGGGTGTTTGGCATGAGTTTTAAAGGGTGGATTTCGTTTTCCGAGTGGAATCAGTTTCCTTCCTCCAGCGGAAAACAAGTTCCCACCCACCCCCACCCCCACCCTGTGATTTCCAATCTCCTCCTTATTTTCCACCGATATAAAACCTACATTTTCCGTCCTTCTCTCCTTCTCCATTTTTTTTTTGCCTGTTCCTGAAAACCTCCTCCATCAGAGAAAGCTTCAAGACTAATCTGGTAAGTCGTGCTAATTTTTTTTGTTTTCATCTACCAATTTAGGTAATCTTCTATCGATCTTCATCTTATATATTCGAATTCGTCGTTTCAAACCCTAGATTTTTCTGAACGCTAACTTTTGGATTTCTACATATAGGGGTTAAGAAATTTTCATGATGAATCTGATGTTTTTCTCATTTT
>JAJJMA010279431.1:0-12278 GCA_023529015.1 Papaver nudicaule | reverse complement strand
AGAACGGCAAAATTAGTCCATAACTACTACTACACTGAACCTTCATCGAAACCTCCTCCTTTATTCACTCCTCCTCCATTTAAGAGATGGTATACCACTCCTCCTAGACACTATGGTAACCCAAAGCGATGCAAATCTTCCACAATTTCTTCCTTTTCTTCTTCGTCATAAAAAAAACAACTGCACCGAAAAAACCAGCAAATCCTCTAGATTCATTACCAGATGCACCTAAACCTCGTCCTAAGTTTACGTGGAATGAAGATTTATGTCTTTGTACAAACTATATGATTTTCTATCCGTCCAAGGACGATATGAAACGTAATCGGGTTAAAGTAAATGAACAAGAGTTGTGGACTGCTGTCACTGCAGAATTCAAATTAGATAGACGTACTTCCAAAGTCGTGCGTGATCTGTCTACGTTGTGGTCGCGTTGGAGAAAAATACACCTAAGAGTGCATGAATTTATGCACTTGGGGAGATGGATCAAGGCACATCATTTTCCGGGAGATACCGATGATGAAAATCACGCCAGGACTTTGAAGGAATGGCAACGATATAAAGGAAAGAAGTTCAAGTACGAACGACATTACCGTGTCCTGGAAACTTTTCTTGTTAATCGTTATGTGGGTTGATGAGAAGAGTTCGTCAAACATAGTGCCTTATGTTCTGGCCTAACACAGTCCTTTATCTTTGGTAAAGGTCGCACTACCGCTACTACGAGCGGCTGACCTCTACCAAGATAAATGACTGTGTTAGGCCAGAACGTAATAAGGCTTGTTTTATTATGCATTGCACCGATGTAAAACCATCAACGTGACAATGGTATACGATAAAACAGCAAGCATTGCAAATTTTATCGTCTACCATTGTCATGTGATGATTTTGCTTGTGCAGGATTTGTTCGGCCGGTTCAACGACTTCAATGCAAGGATTGTTTTTTGGGAATCGCATTGATGCCAAAACATAGTAAGGTAAAGGTAGGGGAGAAAACAACAAGGATTGCATGTGTTTTCTCCCGTACCATTACTTATTATGTTTTTGCATGTGCATGAGGATTTGTTCATGGGCGCATTCAACGACTTCAGTGCAAGGATTTTCAACAGTTACATGGATAGAATAGACGAGTAAATCGTTTATTTGAAATAACCCAATTACATTACTATCGCACAATTAAAGTCGATTTGGTTGTAATTTGGTTGTGATGTTTGTTCTAGAAAAATCAAGGTAGACTTTGTCTTAACACGCGGTAGCAACGCCATAATGCAAACACCCTTGGTTGCTCTTCAGCATAGAGGGCAGATGCCAAAGCTTCGACTTGTTCTTCCTCCCATCCCCATTGTTCTTCGGCAACTTGACGCACATAATTTCCAAGTATACAACAATCATTCAGGATCCTTGCAATTCTGACTCTTGTGATAAAACTCGTATGCCGGCCAAAACTTGCATGCCTAAACTCTTGTGCGCCTGGTACAGGAACGGAGACGAAATCATTGATAAGAGCAAGATCATCATCGGATTCTATAAACTGCGAACCCATATTGATTGATTTGAGTGTTTTTTTTAAAATTATGTTTATATAGAAAGGATTCCAACATTCATCGCATTTCTTAGAATTTTTACAGCATCATATTTCTTAGATATTTTACATAATATATTTTCACCAAAACTAAATAAAGGGGCTTGTTTTCTAGGTTCCATAGGAATCTAATACATAAAAATAGACTTGGCGAAAAATCTCTGCCCATCTTCAAACACTGGTTTATCTTCTTCAGGAACTTCAGTTTGTTGCTCTCTCACTATCTTGGAACCCTTATTGAATTTTTCAACTGAAGCAACTTCCATTCGATACGTTCTTTGTATGTTTGTCCTGGATTTTTTCCAGTTTTAATAATTCTCAAGTTACCTTTCGGTTGCACTTTCATATTTTGAGGTTTGAGATTTTCCTTGCCTTTTGCTTGAACCTTTCTTTGCTTTCTAGCTGGAACCTTGACCTCGCTAATTTCCAAAACTTGAATTCTCCTCTGTTTTTTGGATTCCTCTATTTTTTTGTATCCCTCGCAGTATCTTTGTTCGGCAGCTTCTGCCACAACTCTGGACCAATTAACTTTGGATTTTTCTCCCATTTTTAAAATAGAGTAGAAGAGAGCAGAAGAGGGTAGAAAGCTAAAGAGAGAGTGAAAACTTTGGTGTGAATTTTGAATTCAAGTTTACCGCATTTTATAGTAAAATGGTAAATTCAAATTATTACCGTTGGTAGATGGAAAAAGCATCGTCGATGGAAATTCCATCGACATCGATGGAAATAGTATCGACGTCGATGGAAATAGTATCGACGTCGATGGAATTTCCATCGACGATGCTTTTTCCATCTGTCGATGGAATTTCCATCGATATCCACTGCCCCATTTTGACTTTGCTAGTCCACCTAGGATTGCAAAGGGGCGCGTTTACTAGGTTCCATTGGAACCGGCCTTAGGCTTGCATTGAAGGCGATCATGTTGTAGTCCCAATGGCCCGAGCCATCTTCGATCGGATCATCATTAAAATCAGGAAACAAAGCTTTGTGGTGCTCAATCCGTTCATCCCAGTATGCTTTCCGAATATGATTATTGACCCTAACTTGATCTACTACTTCTTCTGCAATAGGTGGTGGTTCATTTTCCGGCACAATTGGTGGTGGTATAGTGCTTACGATGACTTGGATTACAGGAATCCTCTGATTCCTCCTCAATGCCAGGGATTTAAAAAGAACTATCTGCACTTCATACTTCAATTTAGTGGGAAGCTTATACCGATAAAAACCAACTTGCTTTCCACCCATAACCACCCATTCATCCCCATAAAATGCAATTCCCTCTGTTGCAGTCATGTATGGACCCCCTTCTTTCCTAACTTGTATTTTCCAGGAATCCCCTTCTTCAAATTCAACATTCTCTTCATTCTCGTCATTCTCATCAGTCGGATTCTCTTCATCCACTTCTTCAAATTCAGGTTGATTTGAACCATCACCCCACTCTATTGTTGGAACATTTGCAACCATCCTCCTCACTATTTCAAATGCATCCTTCAAAAACCTTGATTCTTCGTCATCAACACTATTAGTTGGTTTTTTATTGGGATTCATGGTTGCAGAAAAATTGGAAAAAGGTGAAGTTTGCAAGTACTGTTGGATTCTTATTAATAATGCTTGTTTAATGGAAAAAACCTGAAACTGTAGTTTAATAATGGTCTCACTATAATCACGAGTTTAACCCAAATTTTTTTATGATAAGTCGAAACTGTTGGTATTCCAACCGCCGACAACTGTTTTGATACTCCAACGGAAACCAATTTAAGGGACTCGGCATTTCAGGGCCTTTGTGACATCATGGGCCTATGATTAGAATTAGTATCATGGGCCTTATGATATCATGTGGCTTTAACAATACTTCAAGTGAAAAAAATGGATGAAAAGTTACTCGCAGGGGTAATTTTGTCATTAAGGAAATACCGCAAGGGTAATATAGGTATTGTAACACCAAATCTATTGATATCTTGCTTAGTAACGTCTTCTGACGAGTCGAATCCTTCTTCGGAGCACCAAAACCAGTGGTATTGGTCATATTTTGGTTCATAGCGTCTTATGCTAAGTCGAATTCTTCATCGGAGAATCAAAACTAACGATATCTTGCTTAGTAACGTCTTATGACGAGTCGAATCCTTCTTCGGAGCACCAAAACCAGTGGTATTGGTCATATTTTGGTTCATAACGTCTTATGCTAAGTCGAATTCTTCATCGGAGAATCAAAACTAACAATATCTTGCTTAGAAACATCTTCTGACGAGTCGAATTCTTTTTCGGAGCACCAAAACCAGTGGTATTGGTCATATTTTGGTTCATAACGTCTTATGATAAGTCGAATTTTTCATCGGAGAATCAAAGCTAACGATATCTTGCTTAGAAACATCTTCTGACGAGTCGAATTCTTCTTTGGAGCACCAAAACCAGTGGTATTGGTCATATTTTGGTTTATGACGTCTTATGATAAGTCGAATTCTTCATCGGAGAATCAAAACTAACAATATCTTGCTTAGAAACATCTTCTGACGAGTCGAATTCTTCTTCAAGGCACCAAAACCAGTGGCATTGGTCATATTTTGGTTCTTAACATCTTATGATAAGTCGAATTCTTCATCGGAGAATCAAAACTAACGATATCTTGCTTAGAAACATCTTCTGACGAGTCGAATTCTTCTTCGGAGCACCAAAACCAGTGGTATTGGTGATATTTTGGTTTATAACGTCTTATGATAAGTCGAATTCTTTATCGCAGAATCAAAACTAACAATATCTTGCTTAGAAACATCTTCCGACGAGTCGAATTCTTCTTCGGAGCACCAAAACTAGTGGTATTGGTCATATTTTGGTTAATAACGTCTTATGATAAGTCGAATTATTCATCGGAGCACAAAACCTAGTGATATTTTGGTTCATAACGTCTTATGACGAGTCGAATTCTTCTTCGGAGCTTCAAATGTATACGTATTAGTCATATCTTACGTAAAAACTACTTGTCATAAGTTGGATTTTTCGTCGAAATACCAAACCTAGTGATATATTGCTTCATAACGTCTTCTGATGAGTCGAATTCTTCGTCTAAGCACCAAATGTATAGGTATTGATCATATTTTGGTTAAAAACTACTTGGGACAAGTTGGATTCTTCGATCGGAACACTAAACCGAATGTTCTTATTCATATTTTTGCTTAATAACATCTTGTTATAAGTCGAATTCTTCTACTGGAACACCAAATCTATAGGTATCGTTCACACCAAACCTATTAATGTTTGCTAGAATATCACTAAATTGATCCCCTAAGTCGGATTCTTCATCACATCGAAGGTTGATTAGAAAAAACCGAAAACACGAGCTTGAGAAAGCACACAATCCGTTTGACTATCCAAACAGATTCTCCACCGCTCATCAAATTTTGAAAGTGAATACCAGCCGTTCATCCATCCCCCAATCCGTTTGATATTTAAACAGATTCTCCACCGCTTATTAAAAGTTTAAGAATCAATACCAGTCGTCCATCATTCCCCAACCTCAACAGTTTCAAAACTAATTCTCCACCGTCAAATTTCACAATCAATACCATCCGTTCATCCATCCCCCAATCCGTTCATTCTCCACCGTTGATAACCCAGTCAACCCCCCAATCTCTCACCGTCCAACACGGTTTCAACTCTATCTAACCAAAATCGAGCTGAAAACACAAAAAGTAAACCTCACAAACTTCCCAAATTTTCCGCCCTTTCTCTGAAAACAGAAAACCCTACCTACCCAAAATTTCTTCCGCTCCAATTCCCCCCAAAATCCAGAGAAGATGACAAATCTAATCACTCTTAAACTACCCAAACTTCAGAGATTCAGAGAAGATGACAAGATTTCTCCACTGAGAAAATTTCATTCCCCCTCAAATTTCAAAATCCACCTCTGTATATAGTTCTAGCCAGAAATTTCACAAAGAAAACCAGCTCAACAAATTAGGGTTTTAATTTAGATTTTTGGTTTTTGATTTTTCTCGAGTTTGAAAAAATCAACAATCAAAACTCAATCAAACCCTAAGCTAGAGTTGTTGAGCTTCAGATCTACAAACACCTTAAGGTAATGTTTCATTCTTTTTGATTTTCAGTTTGTTGTTAGAAATTAGGGTTTCATTTTTGCTTTTTGATTTTCAGAAATTAGGGTTTTGATTATTTTTGTTTGTTGTTTGCAGGAATCTCTTAAGCTTTCCAAGGTAATAAGCCAGTGATTTTTGTTTGAATTTTTTTTTCATTTTTGGTTGAAATTAGGGTTTTGATTCTTGTTTTGTTTCTTGTTTGCAGGAATCTCTCGAGCTTTTCAAGGTAATAAACCAGTGATTTTTGTTTGAATTATTTTTATTTTTATTATTTTTTTTAAGGAAACTTCCCATGGCATTGGCACACTGGGAAGCAATTTTATTAAAAAATTAATAAAAGGAGGGGGCAAGGCCTGACCTCAAAAAGACAAAAGAAAACAAAATTCAGAAAATAAAAATAAAAATACAAAAGCGAAAAGCAAAACACAAAAACATCTATTTTGATGGAAGTCTCGCAACAAACTGAGCTCCCACCCCCTTTTGAATAGCGATCCCTACTCTATGGAATAAGAACCTGCCCATCTTAGCATTCGCGTCATGACTAGCTAAACAAATCTTCAATCTTTTCAGAAACACCACAGTATCCTCACCCAGCTCACCTAAGGTCGTGAAGGCCAAAATACCAAAACCATAACCATGGGCGGAACACTTGTCTAAATATTTAATGCGTTTACGCGATATAGCATTAGAAATGGCTTGACCTGACATGAAAGTACTACCTCTAGTGAACGGTGAAACACCTGTGACGTCGAAACACACATCCTGGCCATTCTCCCAATTGTAAACAAGGATATCCGCGGGTCGCAAAGCATTACCTTCATCTGATAAGAAACCCAATGAAACTTCTTTCCTAGCAGCAACACCTGCTTTGTAACAAATATCCGCAAAGACGTCCCTAACCAGATCGTGCCTGTGTTTAATCCCTACCTCACTAGTGCAATGTAAAGCATGATCACCAAAGATGTCCATTTCCTTTTTGCAGCAAGGACACAGATAACCTTCGACAAATAGAGGGATCCCAAGACGATATCTAAGAATAGACCTAAACTGTCTAGGGCCAATACATTGGTTAAGACCACTAATGGGTATACCCATAAGATAATCTTGCGCATGCTTTGCTTTGTTACATTGCCATAATATAGAATCACGTACCGACATATGGAACTTGGTAGGCATCTCCTTCTTTACAACATCGAAGTATGGAACTGCCAGGGCTCGCATGGGATGGGGGGCAGTGTCATCGATGCTAAAAGTCGAAGGTGTAAGACCACATACCTGTAGGTAATTGTCTAGAACAAACTGAAAATAAAAGCTTGTGTCGATATTTTTTTATTTTGTTTGAATGGATTTTGATTCTTGTTTTGTTTGTTGTTTGCAGGAATCTCTCAAGCTTTTCAAGGTAATAAACCAGTGATTTTTGTTTGTTTTTTTTTTTGAATAATTTTTTTAATTTTTGTTTGAAATTAGGGTTTTGATTCTTGTTTTGTTTCATGTTTGCAGAAATCTCTCAAGCTTTTCAAGGTAATAAACCAATGATTTTTGTTTGTTTTTTGTTTGAATGATTTTTGATTTTCTGCTTTGTTTGGTGTTTGCAGTTGTTCAAAGTAAAGAATGGAAGCTAATGTAAGTAATACTCAACCACTCTTTGGTGTTTGTATTTGAGTGTTTGAATGTTTCTTAAAATGGAAGTTATGGCTTTGATGAAACTGATTTGAGGATTGTTTTGGTGCAGGTTCAATCTCCTGGTTCTTCCCCTGGTTCTTCAGCTGGTGAACCTTTTGTTTCCTCACAACAAACAACTGGTTCTTCAACTGTTGAACCTGTAGTTGAGGAAAAGAGTGTACCTAAGTTGTTGGTGCAAGTGGATCAGTTTGGTTTTCGAATAGGTCCTAATGTAGACAAGATGGCCACTCGTATTGGTGATCTTGTCCGTACTTATTGCCCGATCTTTATTCCTGATTGAAGGAAAATGCCGGAAAACTATGTAGATGATGTGTGGAATGCTTTGACGGTAATATTCGGCTCTAATTCAGTTTTTGCTTCTCTTTGATATTCGATTTTTGAGTATTGATGGATCTTGTTTTTTCTTTCATTGAATGTTATAATAGATTGTTGTATGGATTGGCATTCTAAAGTTGTTTGTTGCAGCTTGAGTTTGGGTTCCTTGTTCCAAGTGAACTCATGAAGCCTGTGGTGCTGAGTGATTTTTCGCCGAAGCTTCGAAGCTTCAAAACTATCCTAAGAAAACACCTCAAATGAAAGAACACACTTGAAGAGAAGTTGGTTGCACGCCCTGATTATTATCACAAAAATGAATGATGGAAAGGGTTTGTGATGAACGAAATGAAACAGGGTGCCGCAGAATGACGTGCCAAAGCCAGGGAGAGTGTACTAAAGAGAACCAAGATACACAAGGTTGGTCGCCAAACTTATGCAAACAAAGTGCATAAGATGGTAAGTACTGTTCTGTTAATACATTATGCAAGCTGTAAAACCCTACAGAGTTAGAATGTATTGTTTGTTAAACTGGTCACCTACTCACATGTATTGCTTGTCTATTGTATCTTCAGGCTCAAGCTGATGGGTTCATAGCTACTGATCAGGGTGATCGAACCTTGGCATGGTTGACTGGTCAGAAAGGAAAAGACAGAAGTGTTTCTCAAACGAATCTTGAAAATTATGTGAGTATGGTTGGTTTGCACTGAAAGTTGTTTCTGCACCTACATTGAATCGAATCGAATCTTTCGCTCTATTGTTTGTCTATTAACACATGTATTTCTTGTTTTGTTTCATGTTTGCAGGAACAAGTGAAGGGTCTTAGAGAGAAGAGAAAGCCCCTGATTGATGCAGGGTTGGTTTCTCCGTTGGACTTTGCAAATGATGAAGTGGCTGAGGTTTTTGGCTCTAGCACATGATTGACTGGATACCCCTCTCATGTAACCAAGAAGCAAGCGCTGCACGTGAGTCTTACCACAACATTCATGGCTACCCAATCAACAGCAACACAAACACCAGCACAAAGTACACAACAAGAGGACAACCAACAGAATTTACTGAAGAAAATCCAATTAGTTTCTCAGGTATACTTTGTTTAATTTGCTTCCTTTGTTCAATTTGTTTCTTTTATGTTGCTTTACTTTGTAATACTCTGACCTAACTACAAAATTTACTTGGTTACTTCAGATGGTGTTACAATTTCTTGAACCCCTGTTATAGAAATACCTCTCCAACAACAGCAGCAACAGCAATAGCAACATCAACAGCAACAACAACAGTAGCAACATCAATTAAGCTGCTCCAGCTGATAGAGCTCCAGTTGACAGAATTCCAGTGATTCCAGGAATTGTTGGTTTTTAGGATCCTAATAGTGACAGTCAAGTGGTTCAACTCTTCAATCGAAAGAGAGAAACTGTGGCTACAGGGGTTGTCGTTTATGGTAAACAAGGAGAATTCTGCCACAACCTTAAAGTCTACGAAGATGAGCGAAAGATTCCACTTGAAGAAATTTTTGACCCAACCTGCCCTATATCTGACCGTCCTCAAGGTGATGATAAAAATGTTCTTGGGGATCTTATGTTAGGTGAATGGGTTGTTTGGACAGTGTCGCGCATGGAGTTCATGCCCTCTTTTGTGCAGCAGCTTAATTAGGTAGTTCTGCTTATACTCTTTTGTGCAACAGCTTAGGTAGTCTGCTTGCTTATACTCTTTTGTGCAGCAGCTTAGGTAGTCTGCTTGCTTATACAAATATAAAGTCATACTTTGAAATGTAAATGGAAATCAAATGAGAAATGTAAATGGTTTTGAACCAGAATTTTTCTGAATGAAAATTGCAGATTTTGAAATGAAAATTACAGATTTTGTTATTTGAATTTTTCTGTTTTTGAATTTCCAGGTGACCAGAATCTGGCACTTTCAGGTCACCGGACTGACACAACCGGTGACAGACTGACACAATTTCCTGTCACCGTCCTGACACATCCGGTGACGAAACTGACACAGTTCCCGGTCACCGGACTGACACAACCGGTGACAGATTGACACAATTTCCGGTCACCGGACTGACACATCCGGTGACGGAACTGACACAATTCCTGGTCACCGGACTGACACATCCGGTGATGGACTGACACATTTACCGGTCACCGGTCGGCCATTTTCAGGCACCAGACTGACACACTTTCAGGTGACCGGCCGACCACTTTCAGGCACCACATTGAACATTTTCAGGTGACCGGACGACCACTTTCAGGTGCCAGAACTGCTCTTTCTGATGACCGGACGGGAACTTTCAGGCCACCGACGGTGAAACGTATCGTCCATTTATTAGGTAGCTTGTGACACGTGTCATCCATTTATTGGTTAACTCGGTGTCACGTGTCGTCCATTTATTGGTTAGCTCGGTGACACTTGTCGTCAATCTATTAGTTAGCTCAGTGACACTTGTCGTCCATTTATTGGTTAGCTCGGTGACACGTGTCATTTTAGGGTAAATTGAAATAAGTGCTACTGAATTAAAGCAACACAACCATTGTGTTATTTTAATTAATTATAGAAACTATGATGGAGTGCTACTAATGTTTGCAATAAAAAAACAACATAGGATTCTTAACATGTTATTTGTGTTGCAATAAATCAGACTGAATTTTTAGCATCACTTCTTGTATGTTGCAATCAAGGCCAAATGGTGTAGTGGATTGTGAAAGATTCGATATGAAATAAAAGAGAACAAGAAGATCCGAGATGGATTTGTGAAGAAGAAGATTGTAAAAGAAAATTCGAGAATAAATTTATGAAGAAGAAGATACAGTACATATAATATGTACTGAGCTCAGTACATATCATTATGTACTGCACCCAGTACATAACATATGTACTGTTAGTATTTGACTTGGGATATTTTTCTACCTTCTTCTTGTTTTCACTCAGTACATATCATATGTACTGCCCCCAGTACATATTATATGTACTGTTAGAACTGACTTGGGATATTCTTCTACTTCTGCTTGCTTTCACCCAGTACATATTATATGTACAACAACCAGTACATATTATACGTACTTTTAGTATTTGACTTGGGATATTCTTCTACCTTCTTCTTATTTTCACTCAGTAGATATTATATGTACTGCACCCAGTACATATAATATGTACTTTTAGAATCTGACTTGGGATATTCTTCTACTTCTTCTTGTTTTCACTCAGTACATATCATATGTACTGTAAGTATCTGGCTTGGGATATTCTTCTACTTCTTCTTGTTTTCACTCAGTACATCAGTAGTATCTGACTTGGGATATTCTTCTACTTTTTCTTGTTTTCACTCAGTACATATTGTATGTACCGTTAGTACGCGATTTGGGTTTTTAGTTGATTATTATGATATGTACTGAATTTTGATCATTCTCTTCATTGTAGATCAGGTTTGGATGATTTTTTCATCGTAGATCTAAGTTTTCACGAGTTCTTCATCGTAGATATATATTTTTCACGATTTCTTCACTATAGATCCAGAGGTTTTGATTGATTTTTATGTTGCTCGAGTATGTTTTTCTTGTTGTGAATGTGGTGATGATCGAACCCAGGAAGAACGAGAGAAGGTATAATAAAGATATATTGGTGAAGTCTACAAAATCAATGAACCAAGCTCTCTTAACAAAGTGGCTATGGAGATACGGAAAGGAAAAAACTAGTCTTTGGCGTACCATCATTGGAGAAAAGTTTGGAGGGGATGAAGAAACGTGGAATGCTCCACTAAAAAATCAGTCTCAAGGATGCGGGCTGTGGAAAAACATTCTCAAGCAATCAAAATTAAAAAATCTTAAATAAGGGGACAAAACAAGTAGTGTCAAGCGGCAAGAATGTTCGCTTTGGGCATGGGATACGGAAAATGGTGATTCACAATGAGTCGCAAATTTCGGCATGGGATTTAGGCTTTAAATCCAGTTATAGAGAACAAGAAATAAATGATGTTGATGCCTTCATTGAAACAATTGGCGATCCCGGTAATTTAGAGACAGAAGATGACTCAAGGTCATGGATTGCAGGTACTAATAACGGGGAATTCTCAGTTTCTTCATGTTACGCAATGATCGACAGAAAGCTACAACAACAAGGACAAGCTAAAGAAAGACAAAGGAGAATGCCGTCAAAGTACGTATGGAACTCAGCTGTCCAACCAAAAACTTCTTTCCTAGTTTGGGCAGCAGCAATGAATGGATTACCAACCATTGATCGTCTACGTCAAAAAGGTATGACAATTACAAACATCAACTTTTTAATGTGTCATCAAGAACCCGAATCAGTGTCACACATCTTTATTCATTGTGAGTTTGCGAAAAAGTTGTGGGATCAATTCCTAAACCTGTTGGAGTTAGTATAACAACCACCGAATTCTTGTATGGACCTCCTAGTCTCATGGAAGATGAAGTTGAGAATTGAACCAACGTACTTCCTCAAATTTTGTCTTTCATTCGCTATATGGTAGCAAATTTGGTTGGAGCGGAATGAATGAATTTTCCGTAACAAAGAAAAAACAATAGAACGAATTATTCTTCAAGTGAAAGCTACTTTGTTTAATTGGGCAAGCGTTCATGAGTCTTTTAAACATTTTAAGT
>JAJJMA010279397.1:0-19544 GCA_023529015.1 Papaver nudicaule | reverse complement strand
TAATGAAAATTTATGGCTTGCAGTCCTGCAGTAAAGTTGCAGTAGACTTCGTCTCCCCAGAGAATGTTGAGGAGTGCATGAGGTTGGCCCAGGAGTTTCGTTCGCTTCCCTGGAATCATGGTGCGAATGAAGATAAGTTGGAGGTGCACTGCTAAACACATGTTATTCTAAAAATTCTTGTACCACTTTAATGATTTTTCACTTGCCCTTTTTTACTGAAAATTTTTAATCAACTGTTTGCACCATGTATAGGTGAAGAAAATGACGCTGCATGCTGTCAAAAAAGCTGTGGATTGCGTGGAGAAGCAGTCCAAGTAAGTTATACATATCAAATGCATATGACATTGAGTTAAAAATAGACCACTTTGATATACCTAATGAGAACATGTCAATTCCAGAACTCCAGTTAAGTCACTTTTGATACTTGTTCAGGTCGCAAGATGACAACAAATCGGCTCGCAGTAAAGGAAGAAAATCAGAAACAAGGAATGGCGGTAAAGGAAGAGGCAAAGGAGGAAAGCGCTAACAAGCTCCAAATCCATTGGCAGAGAAGAAAAATCCAACTGGGGAGAATTGGTTTTATAGGAGTGTGCAAACAATTATTGTCGTGAAACTTTAAGGCTTTCATGATCCCTGTATGGAAACTATTCTTATTACTACAGTGTTTGTGGTTCAGGTTTTTTTATCTGATAAAGTTTAAGATTATGAACCATGAAAGAGTACGACACTGTTTGAATCATGCACCTGTTGTACTCTATTGAGGATTTAAAACTTCATTAACAAAGCCATGGTTTACTGGTTAATTTTCAGCCTGTTTTCCATTCTAGTTTTACTTATACTTGGTCATTTGAAGTCCTATATAGGTTGTGCATACTGCTTTCTGATCCTGATAGTACTCTCTGGTTTTGGTGTTTTGTCTGGCTTTGTCTTTGTGTATCTTTGTTGGAATTTTGATTCTGTCTTGGAATACTGGGGGATGTGATAGTCCAAAAACTAGTTGCCATCACAATTTTCTTTTAAAGAAGTATAAACCTGATATAGTTTTTCTAGCTGAGACTAAAATTGGTTTAGAAGTGGAAAATACTGCTTAGAAGTTACAGTTCAGAGATTGGGTTACTGAATATAATACCTTCTATAGGGATGTCAGGGGGTCAATTAGAGTGGCATTGGAGTATATACAGAACTTGAGTGAACAAATTACAGGAATAAGAGAAACTACATTGGATAGGCTCTAAAAACTTATTATGGTGTTTGCAGGGAAGTAAATTTTGGGATATGGAGCTTAGACCCTTGAAGAACTAGAGCTAGTTGTTGCACATGATGAAGCATCAGATGGGTGCAGACATTGACAGAAGCCAAAAGCAGCTATTGTCAACTGAACACCAGCCTTTTCCCATTGAAAAACACCAGCCTTTCTTGGCAAGCAAATTCTAGGCCAAAGAAAAACACTTTTGATGCCTTGAAGCTCAAACTCCCGAAAAGAGTCCATTTTGTTAAGCTTTTATCAGTAAACTAAGCAGCAATTGCATTGGCCCAACACCCACCTTGGACCTTGACAAGGAGTGGATGCTAGCCCACACAAAATGGCTTCATCCAAACTCCTGTGCTATTTTCTGATACTTGCATAATTAAAGTTGCAACATTTTCGAATACAAATACACGCTTTTTAGAAGAATGAAACGCCATTTAGTTGGAATATGCTTCGACAATTTGTTTAAAACCCATCATTAGTGTTGCTAATAATTCTCAAAATATCAAGAGGGGATCCGGGGTTCAAATCAAATTAGTTATTGAGTGGTGATCAGATTTCAGTGAGAAAAGGCATAATGATTCCGTCAAGTCAAGTCAGTTAGGAAATTAGATAAGGTTACAGTGAAACATTCGGGGTAGTATCAAACCCCAAGACATGACATAAAAACAAATGCATTGCATAATGAGATATTACTTTGAAGAAAAATTGGAATATGTCTCTGCAAAATGGCTAATGTTCACTGTTCAATGTTTTTATGTTATATCCACAGAAACAATAATGCAGAGGGGTAGGGAATATATTAGAGAGAACCAATGCATTGCACTGATTTTATGTCCACTCTTTGGCATTTTAAATACACATTTTTCCACTGATCTGATCTCAATAATTAGACGACCCACGTCGTTAAAATGAATAATCTGTCTCTCGTGTGCTCTGACCTTATCATTTCTTTACGTATTTGTGTTGTCGTAGATGCAAATAGAATATTCTTATTTTAATATATTTTTTATTTCTCTGTAGTCAAATAATTGCTAATCAGATGAACTTAGGCTAGCATTCTTATTCCGGATGAAGAAAGAAAAAGGAATGCATGAATATTGAATGAATGGATGAATGGATGAATGAACGATAATGAACAAGAACAAAGTTCGTCTGAACAAGAAGAAGCGGAAACAGACCACATTCATGCATTGCCCGTTCCATTTGCCAAAGGGAGGCTATGTCATTTTCCTTTTAAAATAGTGTGGTCGTAGTGGTAGTAGTACTAGGTAGAGCTCGGTCGTAAATATACGACGTCTCTTTATACTTTCATGCCTACTACTACTGCCACTACTCCGTAGGTGTGTAAGGAAGTCTAATTTGGATTCAGTTTGATCACCACTATGTGAGTATAGAAGGTGGACATCCATCCATTAGAATATATTTAGCCTAAATTTTTCTTTTCCCCTTTTAGTTTTATCGGCATATAATTTGATAGATAAAAGAATAAGAGATTTTTAGTAAAAGGTTGTCACTTTTTTATGAAATGAAAGTCCGGTCGTAGAACATGATTTTGATGCATTTAGGTCGCAGCTCACATTGACCATCTGTTTTTTTTTTAACTAAAATACCCTTATGAATTAGTTAAATGACAAAAAAATGTTTACTAGGTGAGCAAGATGAGGTTAATGGTAAAATGTATTACCAGGCTGTTTAATTTAGAGTTTTCCAACTCATGAGAGGTAAATAAATAATAATCAGTAGAAGATTGAGCTTGGATTTCCATAATGAATCTTTTCTTCATCATCAAACATTAGAATAGAAATTTGACAAATGAAACTAGGAAAGTAAAAACTAAGCAGCATATTGTATCCAAAACAGTACCTAACACTACCAACAATTTGGCTGGCTTTTTTCTTGTTAGTTGATGGTGACACTAGTTGTCTCCTATATGCTAGCTAGGGAACTAATTTTGTTTTAAATGATGGGGAACTACTGTCTAGGTGGTGAATTTTTTTTCTAGATGCTGTGCTTTACCTTTTCTTTTTTATTTTAAAGAAAAAAAAGGTGATCCTCAAATGTATCGATGATAATATTCGGACGAAGGTTTTGATTGGGCCTACGCAAGTTGGATGTTAGGCCCACCAGGCCAGTCGTAAAAACAACTCGGATAATCTTAGGAGTTATAGTTAGTCCAATTCGCTGTCTTCTCCAGCGTTCGGGTATTCAAAGGCCAAGCTAGCTACAACTCCGAAATGCCTAGCCTGTCTTAGGATGGGAAACACAGGCACTTCACGGACTCACGATTTTGATTGGGCCTCATGGCATTTGTAGGAGGTCTAGATATTTTATTTCCATCCAAGGTAGCATGCTAAGAGGTGTCATTAGTAGTGAGCCTTATCATGAAGATTCCTATACATACAAACAAGAAAGATAGATTGGTTTCGAATCTTGAAAAAAAAAAGTGGCTCATTCTCTGTAAAGTCTGCCTACAAGAAGATGTATGAAAAAAGCATAGCCATCAGACTATCTCTAATTCCCCCATGAGAAAAGTCTGGCCTAAGTTACGGAAGATGCCAGTTATTCTAAGAATACAACATTTTATTTGGAGATATTTATCTAATTCTTTGTCAACAAGGTTGTCTGTTAAAATGAAGAACATAGATAAAACTAGTCCAATGGGCTATACTGCCCAAGAAACTGAAGATCATATTCCCTTCACTTGTGATTTTGCAAGAGAAGCTTGGCTAGCTTTGGCTGGTATACAATCTGGTGGTATTCCCTCTCTTGAAGTTTGGTTAATGTGCTTGTTTAAAGACTTGAGCAATGGTTACATAACTGAAACATAAGTTATCAAAAGAGCTAGTGTTGCATGGTGTTTATGGACTGAAATATGCAATGTGGTATTTCAAGGGAGGAAAATTGACATTCAAAATTTCATTATTAGAACTAGGACTACTCTGAATTCTCATGTTGTTAGTTCTAGTCGTACTAATAATAATAATACAAGAAACACTAGAATATTGTTTTTCTCATTTTGTTGATTATCTTACTATTAATTTTGATGGTTCTTATCATAAGGAATCTAAATTAGGTGGCATTAGACTAATCATCCGAAATTTTGAAGGTGAACCAAGAGCTGCAAGGTGTGCCTACATTGAAGACCCTCTGAATGCAGAACATACAGAGTGTTTAGCACTAGGAGAAACAGTTCAGTGGGCAAAGCAACTAAAGCTGGACAAAGTGAATTTCGAGCTAGATTCTCAGCTGATAGTGAATGCAGTCACTAGAGGAAGTTTCAATACCACATGGAGATTGCATCACCAGATTTCAGATATTATTTCAATTATTAGTCAGTTTGGTTCTTGGAAGTGCTACTATGTACCCAAGGAAAGAGATAAGGAAGCCGATATCTTATCTAAGGTTGCTAGAGTATAAAAATTTACTAGAAATTGGACCAATTCTATTTGAAACAGTATTGTCAGCCAAATTTTGACTGAACAAACCTCTGTACAAGTTTCTACCAATTAATTTGCCTATTATTTTTCCGAAAAAAAAACTGTCACCATCGTCTTCATATTTTTTATTTTTTATTGGTAATGTTGTGTTAATTTAAATCCACCTCCTGAATATTACAATTTCTTTCTTTATGCATGATATAGCTTAGTCCAAATTATACCTTGCAGGTTGTTACCGACTATACCGTGTTCTCATTCATGATAGACATGCATATACATAACCATTTTGTTGTAGTTACTTGAACTGGAAATTTATACTTTTAGGAACTTTACATTGCTTCATTCTTTAATATCATCATCAGATCCAAAGAGCGTTCGGATTACTCTCGGTTGTTTGTCATATTAAAGGTAATTATTCCATGAGAATAAATGGTTACAATGATTGTACACTTATCTGCTCATAATATGTGATTCATTTAACAAACCTTTTCTGCGATTACAGGTTTAGCTCCTTAGATGACTACAAGTTTAGAAATCCAACTGGTAAGTTTAGATGCTTAAATCCTTAAACTCCAACTGGTAAGGTCGGTATGGGTTGAAGTTTGAAGGCCAAGTCGTCCCTGATGAATACCATGCAGACTGTAAGATCGGCATGCGGTGATAATACACCAACACTGGTCAAATAAGAAAGGAGTTGGCATGCCAACTATAATGGAATGCATGGTCCAACTATGAGGAAATGCAAACAAGTTTCTTATGTTAAGAAATAAGGGAGAGTCGGCATGGGGTCAAGATATACGACCGTGACGACTTGGTCGTCTTCATTACCGTGCTGCTTGGTCCGGAGAAGGAGATTGCCTCGCCTTGATGATAAACTAAGTTTATAAAGGTTTGGTTTTTTTTGTAGGTTTTTATAAGAGGGTTTGGTTGAGAATGGAACATCTTAATAGCTCACCGTTAGCTCTACAACTAATTTCCATGGTAAAAGATTATACCTTTCTCTCGATTAATACTGGGAGTGCATTAAATGGGAATGCAAAGGGAATAGAGAGAAATGGACAGGGTGAACGAAAGTAGGGTTCTAGTTTAGGTTTTTATGGATATTTATGAAGATTATTAGGGAGTTTAAGGATTACTTCCAAATAGCTCTATTTTGCCCCATTCTATATAGGCCCCAACAAATTCATAGAGGCCCTAATCGAACCTTTATTGTGATTCGACGACAGGAGTGAGCAGGGGGTTTCTATCAGTTTCTAACAATCACAGAAAGTTCAAACAAACATCAAACATATTCAAGTCTCTTAACATCATAGTTACAAAGACATATTCCAAACAAATTTTTAAGTTAATCGAAGCGGGTCGTATAAAGGTAGACACTTCCCATTCTCTTTCTTTATTTGTTCCAAATGATTTTCAGGTTTTAGCCCTAATTTTAAGAGGAAAGTAAAAATGATTAAGCACTTATTGTTTTCTTTTACTTTTACTCATCTTTTTTGTCCCACAACAAGTGAAAGCAAATGGTGACTTCCTATATCCATTTTAGAGCAGAACTACTAGGCTCTGTGTCCAAGTACAAAGTTCGATATACCTTAGGTTTGGAGTCTCCACTTTTGAGTATATCAGACCGAACCTAGTACCGAGCTAATAAACCTTACAATACGCGTGATACTGCATTAACAGTTTTTGATAGGATTGACACCTTATATATCCATTCAAATTTACACCAGAAATATTATTTTTCTATGACTGTTATGTGGGGTGTCAATTTTCTTGGGGGATCACCAACCCAGTGGTGAGTGGTTTTCCATTGTTAGAGCAGGTCCTTTGACTTGAAATTACAATTAATTTGCCCACTATTAGATGCAAATGGATAGATGGTGAAGATCAAGATGAGATTGTAGAAAACAAGAGAGTTGTCATCAACCATCCATCAATTTACATCTGATGGTGGAGAAATTAAGTACGAAACTAAGTTAGGAACTTCAAGTTACTACAGTAAAACCTCTCTAAAGGAATACTCCATATAGGAATAACCTCTATATAAGAATAAAATTTTCCGGTCCCGAATTGGGCCAGTTATATTTAAGAATAACCTCTATATTGGAATAAGTAATATTTTTTTCTGGTCCCATCTTAATAAAATTACCTCTATATAAGAATAATTGACATTGCATAATATAAATAATATAGGTTTTTTCACACATTTAAGTTTAAAATAAACAAAGTATTTATCTAAAATTGTTTCAGACAAATCTAAACTAATATTTGTATTATATAGGTGTTTTTTTGTATTTTCTATGCATATGCATGTATTCTTCCTGGGTTCATGTATAATAAATTTATACATGAACTAAATAAAATTAAATTAGTATGTGTGTAATCTAGGTACACTATTGTGTTTTTTATGCATATAAATGTATTCTTAGAACATGCATAACAAACAAAAAATTGATCATTTACAAGGTGGACCTCCATGTAAGAATAACCTCCATATAAGAATATTTTTTTGTGGCCCCAAAAATATTCTCCTATAGAGGTTTTACTGTAGATCAATTTCGTTGTTTCATATTTTGAGATCCTTAACAAATTTGATACCCCGTAGGAATTTCTGTATGGTTGACTTTTGGACATATTACTTAGGCTGAATCTAGTAGAACGTACATGATTAGAGTAGAACGTACCAGTGCAAATATTCTCGTAAACTAGGATCACTAGGGATAGGTGCACCAGGGTCTACTATAGCCTGCAATTAAAGTATAAATGATCACGTAGTTAGTAAGTATTTGATTAAACAACTCGTAAGGCTAAAGACTAATTAAAATTGACAAAAGCAGAAACAACATAAAGAATCATGAGATCCAAACTAGAAAGGATTGTATATGTGCATGGTTAATTCATGCATATATGTAACCACAAAGTACTACATATTTAGGATTCATGAAGCTCTAACACTAGAGTTCAGAAAGAGATAGTAACCAGTACTACACCAGAGAGTAAAAGGTCCTCATGTCATCACCACCAATTCCCATATAGATAAATCGATTCCTTCCATAGGAAATCGATACTAAGCCTTTAACAATTGATATCAAAATTGGTGATTGATTCCACATCAATAACCAGTCGAAGAATTGGAAAACTATTAGTGACTTTATGTGCCCTGTGATATAGAAGATCACTAGCAATCTTGAATGCAATAGAAATGGATCTAAATCCTTATCATTGTATAGCACAGGCATTCAGAAACTTATGAATTCAAAACTTCCAATACCATTCACCAATTAAATGAACAAGTCATGTATATACGAATATGTAAGCAACGTTCATTTCACAACTATCGACATTATACAAAGTTTCGAGGAACTTGTAGTTGGTTCAGAATCACAATGAAGTATGAGAGAGAGAAGAGACTTCATGTGTTCTAGTCATGAAACTTCAAAAGAAGTTATTTCAATGACATTGTCGAAACAATTCAAAAGAAGTTATTTCAATAACATTGTCGAAACTACAAAAAATATCATTCAAGCATTAAGTCAATAATCTTTCAGCTCTGAGCAGAAGATCATATGGAATCGTGTTGTCTAGAGGACTAACCTTAGTTGAAGGTGAATGTGTGTGTTTGTTATTCAATCATCTGCAGGTCTTCAGTTAATTTTCTAGATAAACCAGCCATCTTCTACAACCTAAGTCTAACCTAATGAAGTCTGTCATTCAGTAGGCATGTTCAAGTGAACGAGTTTTGATCACTAAATTATGACAACCAAGCTTGGCATACAACACTTGGTGGGGTTGACTGAGCATGCTTTAAAGATAAAATCGTTAAAATTTTATAGGTGGAAGAGGGATTGTGTTCAGTTTTGTCAACAATATAACATTGTAACAAGTTCGAACATATGCTACCTTTAGGGCCTAGGAATGAACTGAAACATCTTAGCTCATGTTTATGATAATACGAACTTTAATCATACTTACACTCATCCCATATACAAGTATAAGACAATCGTGTATAAGGAAATAGATTTCTACTTGAGGAGATCGATACCTAGCTTGATCAACAATATCACCAAGGGTAGACATAGATTTCTTGGCAAGAGTGATCAATTCCTTTGAGAAGAGATCGACTTCTTATTAAGAGTAATCGTTACCAAGTCAGATTAATCGATACCAAATTAGAAGATCAATTCTTAGGTTAGGTAATTGATTTCTAGCATCATTATTTGATTTCCATGAAGAGAGATCGATACCTAGCGTAGGAAATCGATACTTAGCTTGAGTAATCAATTCATAGCATCAGTATTCCATTCCCATATAGAGATATCGATGCCTAATTTAGGAAATTAATACCAAGCTCATAGGGTTTGATCCATACATTGGTAATTGGTTCCTAAGTCGTGAAATCAATAGTCCATAAATGGAACTCCAACAATGGTCAATCTGCATAGTGATTCAGAAAGAACACTAGCAATCTCTTGAATGCAAATATAATAACTTGGATAAAATCATTTTTCATTGTTCAACATAGGCACTCAGAATACCATGAAGTTTATTCAAGGATGAAGCTTTATATTACCATTCACAAAATGAACTTATTATTTACGTACGAATACTTAATTATAGTTCATACCACAACTATTGGTAAAATACAAAGTTCTGAGAAACTTGTATAACAAAGTTCAACAAACACTATGAAGTATAAGATAGAAGACTTCAAGTATTATAGTCATACAACAACAATATAGAATTAATTTTGTATGACACTTTGATCAACAAGTGATCAAGTCATTTTACTGATATCAACAAGCATTAAGTTAAATACATCTTTTCAGCCGAGAGAAAAATATGGATTGGAATTGTGTTGTGTAGATGACTAACCTTCGTATGGAGGATAATATGTACGTTGCTCTTCAATCATCTTCAAAACTTCAATTCATCTTCTAGAACATACCAGCCATTTTCTACATCCTAAGTCTAACCTAACGAAGTATGACTTTAATAAACGTGTTCAGTGAACGAGTTTTGACATATAAATTATGACAATTAAACTTGACATACCAACGCTTAGTGGGTTCAACCGAGCAATGCTCTAACATACTTCTTCAGTCATCATTATCACAATCATAACAAACTTTAAGGGAATCAGTTGTTCACACTGGTAACAACACACTGGGAATCCTGTATCTTCAAGAACATGAAGAACAACACACTGGTAATCCTATATTGATGATAAAACCAATCTGCTTTCGTTAACAAATATTGAATTCACACGGATATAATTGTATCAAATTTGGGGATATCATCACAAGAAGTCAAAATATGATTGAACAAACTGGGTTGATAAGAATCTCAATCAATTCATACAAATAATTACAACAACCCAAGAAAAACAATTAGGGATACAATTTGTTTGATAAAACACAATAAATGAGATACAAATTTGGGTTTCTTTACGCTGTCAATTTCTTCACCAAAATAACCATATCCATTAGAAATTCAAATGACAAAATTTGTGATAAGTGCACTAGAAAGAAGAAGAACTCTGAAATTCTAGACATCAACATGCATAAAGAATAAAATACCAAAACTTTGAAATCACATGATTTTTTTATTTTTTTTTACAAATTTCATTTTTCTAACTCCAAATGCCGAAATAACTATACCGACTCATACCAGAAGGAATTTCTTTAGAAATATGACAACTTTTCTTCATCTTCATCGCCTCATTAAAAAAATCCATCAAAATACATATCATTTAATTCTTGTTTTTCTTCAATTATAGACATTTTTAGATGATCAAACATATTACGATGTCAATTTCGTCACCAAGCAACCAAATCGATGAAAATAGTTCAGCATGGATTCTTTTTTCTTCTTTAGGTGGACCAAAATAGAAAAAGAGACACCATTGGTATAATCTTGGGGAATATGGTACCCAAAGTAGTTTAAATCGGTAAAATCAGTGACTCGGTCGAACCCCTTGGAGCGATTCGCGAAAACCTCGGGGGAGGAAATCGGAGAAAATCGGTTTGAAAAATCGGATTGCAATTTAAAATTTATATACTTGATCATATAACACTAATAATAGAAAACAACACTATTAAAATGAATAAGTTTAACATAGACATAATTAAAACTAAATAAGTTCAACTTAACATAAAGAAATTAGTTCAAAATACAAGTTTCAAGCTCAAGCAAAATAAAACAACATACCTAAAACATGTAATCACTCCAAATCAAACTCAAGAAGAAAGGAGATACGAAAAAAACCTAAAACCTTTAGTGAATCGAATTTTATAACCTACTTAGATAAAATACCCAAAATGCCCCTAGGAAATCGGCGACTCGTTTTGGTTGAAAATCGGCTAAAACCGGTAAAATCGACCTAGTAAATCGTCCAAAATCGGAATCGATGATTTTTTGTGAATCAGATCGTCCAAGTAGCGATTCGCGATTAATCGCGATTTAATCGGTCGATTTTACCGATTTAAACTACTTTGATGGTACCCCCATTAGCAGCCTTGATACTTAAAGTCAGAAATTTAAATTTTTTTTTTCCCGATACAGATAAAGTTGGGGGCCACCCCGTTGAACCCAGCCAACTAAACCACCCCCACATCCAGCTCAACCACTATTTTATTACAATCACTCCATAGAGGGAGTATCTTTAGATATTACTCCCTCCATCCCTCTAAAAAAGTCAGAAAAGCCAAAATCACTTTGATTAAGAAATTATCTTGAATTCCTAAATATCCATCTACTTTTCTGTTTCACTCTTTGTATAATAAATAAGGGTTTTATGTGGAAAAAACCATCTTGAAATTGCAATTCCGCCTATCTAATGGAACTACGAAAATTTAAATCTCCACATTTTTTAGAGGACGAAAGGAGTACAAACTTTTAGAGGGGTTCCAACCCCCAACCTACTGTTTGATGGGCGGATAGAACACCAAATGTACTTAACCAGTTGGGCCTTTGATATTCGAACATCAATGAATAAAGTTTGTTAAGATCTTTCACTTCGAGAATCGAGATAATAAACACAATCTTGTGGATGAGCGTGTAATGCGCTTATTTCCTTATTTGAGCGCTCGTCAATTTATTAACCTTGCCATGAGTCCATGACAGTTACAAAGACAAAACTAGTGGACTAGTAATCTAGTTGATTAATTAATCGGATAGCTAACTAGTTCATTTGGCAAAAAGCTGTGGTTGTGGTAGGAGTCTGTCTCTGTCGTCCCTTCTCCTTTGGTTGGTACTTGGTACTTTGTATATGTCAGTTTTCCATTTTTGTTATTTAAAGAATGAGGGCTACAACCCTACAAATATATAACATGTAGCCCCTCATCTATAGAGTTCAGCTGGCTTTTGTCCCTTCGATTTCTTAAAGGTACCAAACATGCATGGAATATTGTTTACTGGGGGGATATATTTTGAGGGCAAGTCGTAGGGAAGTTGTCTTTGTCATCTGTTTACGGCAGCAACTAAGTATTTGTTTTGTTATTCATTTTTGGAGTGTTGCGCATCAGTCACAATCGCATTCACGGTACATTCATCTGGAAGTATAGGACCGGGCATATAATAATTGGAAAGCGGCATAAACTATCAAGGTGGGTAATCATGTTGTTAGTGCAACTCGAAATGCCCATTTTGCAGTGGCGGAGCCAAGTTTCCGGACAGGGGGGGGCTAAAAAAAAAAATAGTCAGCTGAAAAAAAAATTCTCACAAGTACAATTTTTTTATATATAACAATTTCGGTTGATATTTACAAAAAAAAAGAGATACCAAAAAATATATCAACCATTACCAACTAGATCTTCGTTTATCTCAATATAAGTGGCACCTTGCGATCCTTCGAAGAAATAAATTCATCAATTATCGAATCTATACTTATAGTTTGTGCAAGGGTTTTTTCGATGTAGAGCATCATACAACTTCTAAGAAACTCTTGCTCCATTTTGTTCCGAAGGGCTGTTTTAACACAAGTCATTGTCGAAAAATACCGTTCTGCAGTTGCTGTAGAAATAGGAAGAGTTAATATAAGACGAATCAACCTGTCAATTAGAGGATAAATTTCTGCCTTCTTCGTCTCCACTAGTCGACGACATAACTCAGAAATAGTAGATAAATTCTTGAAACCCGAATGTTTGACTACGTCATGTCTATAATGCTCAAGTTCATTTCGCAAAGTATGTACTTCCTGTGGACAGAAATCTTCAGGATAGTACTTGCTAGCAAGTTTACAGAGTTTCTCAACATCAAACGACCTGTAAGACCCTCGAGGATCCAAACATGAGCTAAGAATAAGTAAATCCATTGTATCCTCGTCAAACCTTCTATCCAATTCCTCTAATTGATAATCAATTGTAGCATTAAAAATATCAATATGATAACGATAATCCACTGTGATGGTATGATGTTGTTGACAAGAACGACCTGTACCTACCATAAAACGAGCCTCCATATCCGGTATTGCAACATCATGGTTAACACAAAATAGGCACACAGATTCAATAAAATTTTCCCAACCATCTGCTCTTAATTCTCTAAGTAACTCTTTTGTGGTTGAAACTAGAGAAACAGCATTACCAATGTCTTGTGTTTTCTTTTGAAGACCTTGACATAGTACTTCAGTGATTCCCATTATCTTATGTATCAAATGCAACACAAAAACAAACTTAAAGTCCCTAATTTCTTATAAAATACTTTGTGCTTCACCAACACCACAAGTCACTTTTGGATCACTATTACCAATATTTTCAATCAATACATCAAAGATCAAACCCAAATTCAATTTCATGATTTCTCAATTCTCAATTTCTCATCCAATTTCAGCACAAATACAAAAACACAAATTCACTCTAATCACTGGTGTGGGCTACAGTAAGTCAGTAATACAAATTCCCAATAGGCCAATACAAACCCAACCGTGTACAAATTCAATCAATACATCAAACCCAAATTCAATTTCATGATTTCTCAATTCTCATCCAATTTCAACACAAATTCAAAAGTAAAAAAAAAACCTAGATAACTTATTCATTAATTCATAGTTTCAGAGTTATCAATCTTAGGAAAGTAAGAAAATAAAAAACCCCCAAAATTCTGTTTTCAGAAATCAAAATCCACAAGAAATTTATAACCCTAGAAATTTTGTTCTTACCTAATTGATGATCATTCAAAGCTGGTATCAACGGTATGATTAAATCGAGTATAACCCTCCCTTTAGATCAGTGTTTACTAGCAAAATCAAACTGTATAACCCTCCCTCTTTCACTCTTTTGATTTTTTCTGAGTTCTTGAATATGAAAGTTAAGAAGGAAAAAAAAAACGAAAGAGAAAGAGGAAGAAGAGAGTTCAGTTAACTTTTTTTATGACGTGGGGAAACCTTAACTATTAAGTGGTGGGCTAAACTTAAATACGTTAACTATTAGGTGGGCTAAATTATAATTCTAGGAGGACTGGTGGGCTAAACGGAAATACAAGGTGGGCTAATTTTTTTTTTTTTTATAGGGGTGGAAATGAGGCTTTCTAAGAAATTTAAAGATTTAGGGGGGGGGCTACATCCAGGTTTAGCCAACCTTTGGCTCCGCCCCTGCCATTTTGACTCTTTGGTGGTCCTCTGACTTTCAACACCAAAATGAGTTTCTCCACTAACAAAATGCGAAGGGGTTTGTTATCTTGTGCACCCACGAATTATATATGAGGGAGAGACTCAATGGTGGAACTATCAACAACGGTTTGATAGTTCCAGGACTTGTCCGTTTGTGCAATTGGTTCGGATTAGAGATTAAAGTTGTATATGTATTTGTAATTGTTTGCTCTTATGCTGCGATTGCAACAACACTAACTTGTAACTCTACTCTTTGTAGCTAAATAAAATTCAACCTTTCAAAAAAAAAAAAATGTTGGATGGGGTAAGCTTGACCAATTTTATACTTCGGGTGTAAGATTAAAAACAATACATAACATTTTTCCCAATAGAAATAGATAGTAAGCAAATGTCTTTTTTGGGCTTCGGTGGTGGTGTCGGCCATCGGAAACCTGATAGTAGCTCCGTTTTGACGGCATCCTAAACAAACGTATATCTACCATTATTTTTTTTCAAAAACGTACAAACATTATCCTAAACATATCAGATGTGCAAGGTAGATTAAGTCAACTAACTACCACATCTCAATACTAGATTGGCCGTCAGTGGACAAGGGGAAAATATAGTTTCCCATCGATAATACTAAGTGGCAACTGGATGGAGACAATTTATCTGTGGATTCTTCCATGCCAGTATATGACAGTGTACTACTGGTAGAGTTCTTAGAATCCCATTTTGGGCGGCCAACTTGTCCACTTGCATCATCAACCACATATTAAAACACTTCCCTCTCAGCCACGTTATGGGATTTTAAGTTTGTAGATGGAAACTGAAAAATCCCGGGATCAATAAACAAACCTTAAAAGCACATTGTATTAGTGTAAATGTTAAGTCAAATACTTAAGAAATAGTACTAGTTTTCTGTACAGTTGTAGAATCAGAAGAATCATAGAAATGGGCGGTTCTATGGAAAATTCTATTTGGGATCCAAATCAACCGACCTTTCTTGGAATTATGCAATATAAGGAATTGCAACTATCATAAATCCATTTTTGTCCAGCTAGCAGCAAGTACACAGTATAGCCTAGAATACTAATAAAAATTTTGCTGCTAAGTTGCATCACTGGATGCATGTTTGACTTGAAGACCGACTTTTTTAGGGATTTCAATTTGACAGCCTTGTTTATGCCTTCTCCTCCCTTGTATTACTCATCATTGCTCAATCTTGAATCAGATTATCATTAGGTAGTCATTGCACACTCATTTCTTAGGTGGTAACCATAATCCTAAACTAATTGACACTGTTTATTTAAACACCTGCAACTAGACAGAAAATTGCTTGGTGGCATTCCTGAACAAATTATGTATTGATGGTTGGGTGTTGTTTAGGTGGATTAAGTCGCATATATCGGAAGCAGAGCAAACTCCTTTCAAAGCTGATGCCCATACTGGTCAGATATTGATGGCAGATATATTGGTGGACACTGGACAAAAAATAGTTAAGGTTCTACGTGGACACCATACCTTTTCCATGTGTGCCACTTGTCTTGCCAAAAGTGGTACTATCATAAATTCGAAAAGAAGTTAACAGGTACTGTATTTAGTACTGACGGATACGTGAAAGCTTCTATTCTATGTTCATTGAAGATTGAATTTAAGTATGGTTGCCAGTCATTTGTCTACATCGGCAACCACTGCCAATATAACGAATAAGTTTTAATAGTTCTGGAAGATAAGATGACTTGACGCAAATCAATGGGGTTTAAATCAGGTGTAGCTGGTTTCCACAAAAAATGTATAAATTTCTCTGCAAGGAATATTATGCAATTGGATCTAGAATTCTATATAGAGCATACAAATTTGTAAAAGAAAATAACTGAGAACAATAATACTAGTATAATTTTAAAAGGAAAATTTTGGACTTTATAGTACCCTAAAGTATTCATGATTGGAGGTGTGTCTCTTCATTTCAAAAATGGTCAGTACACACATTGAGCTAGTTGGAGATTCATGATAAATAGTCAAAACTAGTACTTCAAGGTAGATTTTAATGGACGGTTGAAGATGGCTGCGGGGGTAATGGCAGCGGTGACAATGGTGGTGATTGCCGCAGGGACGGCCGCCCAAAAATATGTATGCAAAGAAAAGGGTAGCAAAAGAGACAATCTTGTACCGATGGAAGGGCATAGAAAACAATTTTCCAGAAATCATATCCTACATAAGGAGAAATTAACTGGTCAGTTCGCACGATACTGACCACTCAACAAGTTTTTGGATAAGCCGGTCATCCCCAATGAGCTAGTCATCTTCGTTTCTCACAAAATTTGATGTGCTCTAGGAGGTCCGGATTCGAGTCACTGATGACGATTTTAACATGGTAGGTAGAATTATTAATGGACGGTTGAAGATGGCTGCAGTGTTATTGGCGGCGGCGGCGACAATGGTGGTGGTTGTCGCAGTGATGGCCGCCCAAAAATATGTAAGCAAAGAAAAGGGTAGCAAAAGAATCAATCTTGTATCGATGGAAGGGCATAAAAAACAATTCTCCAGCCATATCCTACTACATAAGGAGAAATTAACTGGTCAACACACTCGATATTGACCCCTTAACAAGTTTTTGGATAAGCTGGTCATCCCGTTGAGCGGGTCATCCTGTTCCTTACAAAATTTGATGCCCTCCAGAAAGTCTGGATTTGAGTCACCGATGGCAAATTTAACATGGTAGGTAGAATTAACTTGCCCTTTTATGAGACTCGTCGGTAGATTAGCACGACAACCTGTTGTACTGCAGTCTGGTCTGCACTCTGAGATGTAAAATAATTCAAAAATTGTAACAATAAAATACAAATTCTCTAAAATTAGCGGTCACTGAATGCAGCATCTTGCAAACATCCATTTGTCAACTCACGGTCATTTTTCTCCCTTTCTCTCCTCTCATTCAGTAACAGCTCAACTCTCTTTTAAAATACTATTTCTCCATTTCTTAGAGAGAGAAATTAGAAAATAAAAACAAAAAATACAAACTTACGACAGCAACAACCGCCAGGGCACCAAATGCATGAATCCTACCCTTTAACTCTCCTTATATAAACCCCCTCAAATTTTATCTTTTACATCATCTCACACTGAAAACAAGAGCCACTAAAACTCGAAAAGAAGTAGCAGAAGAAGAAGTGAAAAGAAAAATCTCACTCAAACTTCAAAAATGCCTTCTTCAGATTTTCTCACAATCCTCTCCAAATCCACTGTGTACCCAGAAACACAAGAATACGGCTTTGAAAAACTCAAACTATCAGTCTCTGATCTTCCTATGCTTTCATGTCACTACATTCAAAAAGGATTACTATTCAACAATCCACCACTCCCAATCGAGTCTCTTCTCGCATTACTCAAAACCGCGCTTCAGCAGACTCTTTCATACTTTCCTGCTCTCGCAGGGCGTTTCACAACTGATTCGGACGGCTCAGTGCACATTGACTGCAACTCAGCTGGCGCTGAATTTATTCACGCTAATGCTGATATGATATGTATCCGTGACATTCTTAGTCCTGTTCATGTTCCTGCTTCTGTTAAGAAATTCTTCGCCTTGGACGGAGTTGTCAGCTACGATGGCCACTATAAGCCTCTTTTAGCTGTACAAGTGACGGAATTATGTGACGGTGTTTTTATTGGTTGTGCTGTGAATCATGCTGTTATGGACGGTACTTCGTTCTGGAACTTCTTCAATACTTTCGCTGAGCTTAGTAGAGGATCAAACATTATCACGAAACAACCTGATTTTCGAAGGAACTATTTCGGAGATTCTTCTGCTGTTATTAGATTTCTTGATGGTTCTCCTAAGGTGACATTCGATGAATACGCTCCGATCAAAGAACGAATTTTCCATTTCAGTAAAGAAGCAATTCAAAAGCTGAAATTGAGAGCGAATTCCATTCTTCCAATGAAGAAAACTAAGATCATCGATGAAGCTGACTTGATGGGTAAAGAGAATCAAATTCCAATTGGCAACGGAAACATAACTTCGGTAGGTGAGAAACGGTTCAAAAATGCTGTTTCCAAAATTCACAGTGAAACAGAATCTATTGTCGATACTCTCGAACCGACAGTTGAAATATCATCGTTTCAATCACTGCGCTCAGCTATGGCGATCAGTTACACGTGCAAGAAAACTAGCACCATCCAAAATGGCTACGTTTCGAATGGCTGTAAATTGTCGACAACGGATCGAACCACGTGTCGATCCGTTGTACTTCGGGAACGCAATACAGAGCATACCCACGGTTGCTGCCACTGGGGATATTCTATCGCGTGACTTGCGATGGTGTGCACAAGAACTGAACCGAAATGTGATTGCACATGATAATGCTAAAGTCCGTGGATGTGTTGAGGAATGGGAGAAGAATCCCCGTTGTTTCCCGTTGGGAAACTTCGACGGTGCTTCCATGACAATGGGAAGTTCGCCGAGGTTTCCAATGTACGATAACGATTTCGGATGGGGTCGACCTTTGGCGATTCGTAGTGGAAAAGCTAATAAATTCGACGGTAAGATATCGGCTTTTCCCGGAAGAGATGAAATGGGAAGTGTGGATCTTGAGGTTTGTTTAGCTCCTGAAACAATGGCTGGACTCGAATTAGACATGGAATTCATGCAGTATGTATCATGATAACAATCATCATCAACAGTACAAACATATTCCTAATTAGCTTAATTATAATAACTAATTAAGTGTTAATCAACTGTGTAATGTAAGTGTAAGCTAACGAGTTTGTAGCCGTTGGATTAGTGATCGTGTTGCTAGTAAATACTCGTATAATTAGCTAGTGTAAAGAGGAAGAGAAGGGAGGGAATCTGTAATGGTTTTTCTTGGTCCGGGATGGTTGTATTTTCGTGTTTTTTTTCCTTCAATATATCTACTAAATGAATAATTAGCTTAAATACTTGTGTACTTATTTATTTTCAGTTGAATATCTCTTTGATCCATATTACAAAAATGGCTCCTATAGCGCGACAATGGATTTTTTTTCTTCCGTGTGTGACAACCAAGAGAGATCTCCCTAATTATTTGACTGTCCCATATGTTTAAGATTTCATTTTAACATTTTTGGTTTAACCACCTTAAGCAGTGCTGAAGTGTTGGAGACTTGGAGTGTTGCACTGACAGACTTAATTTTATAGAATCTTGCAATTGACAAGGTGAGAAAAAAATTGGTCGTGCATGGTTTAAGAATTTTTATCATAACCAACCACTAAAATATATAAACGACATTTCAT
>JAJJMA010279396.1:0-12626 GCA_023529015.1 Papaver nudicaule | reverse complement strand
TGCTATCTCCTTTGACTGACCACATTTTTTGCACTTGTCTCTTGACGTATAGTTGTTGTTACTGCAACCTATTGGTTCAATTCCCGCATAAACCCAACCAACCAGCGAGAGAACATGAAACCAAGTATACGCACACCAACAGAAAAAGAAAACACACACACCACTCAACCCACTTGACTACAAATTCCCCACTTAAGGTTCGAAATACAACAAATACAAAATGTGCAAAACTGTATCAAATTGTAAGCAAATCGTAATCATGAAATATTATAGTAAGACGTGGTATCCAGACACTGTCTACATTTTCATTGAAATTTCCACATAACATGTTATTATAAACAGTTACCCGTACACTCGTTGTTACAAGGCATTGGTTACTTCTACAGCTAACTCTAACTAAAAAACTTCAAAGTAACCCTAACTCAAGACTCTTGTGTATCTTTACTGAATTTAGTACAATTTTGTTAGTTTTTAATCCCAATCTGAAACCTAATTCCAAAACATACTAGTCACTATACAATTAGTCAGAATTTGCAAATTAAGAAAAAATGTCTAAGCTAATTGAAAAAAATAAAAGAGTAAGAAATTTCACCAGAGCAGATCCAATCTCCAATACGAGGTAACCATTTAGAATCAGCAGGAGTTTTAGTATCAACAAGAAGTCTAGGCTGTTTACAACGATTACAGAATGACCTAAACGCATAATTCCTGTTCCCGCAACCACCACACTCCCAATCTCCTTCTCTTCCCTCAGCCATCCCTCTGTCTCTCTCTACTCTAGAAAAGGGTAGCTGCAAATTGGAAAAAGAAAGAAAGAGCTTTTCTCTTTAGTTGTACTCGTAGGAATCTCGAAAAAGATTCTTCTGCTCTTTTTACCAGTGAAAAGGGTATCAAAAGTTCGAGGAATCTGATCACTGTGTACTTCGCTTTGGTCTTTATCATCCTGGTTTTGTCGGGGGGCTACGGTGATTTAATGGGGGCTATGGTCTCAGTGGCGGAGCCAGACATTCGACATGGGGGGGCTAAATTAATTTGGCGGTTTTGGCGGCCGGAGGCCGCCGATTTTTTTTTAGTGTTTTACATCATAAGCAACGATTTTCTTTCGAGTTTAGCCTTTTTTTACTATGAACATCCCAAAGTAAAGAGATATGTACAAAAAAATAGGAATTAGATAGGCTAAATTGTATAAATTCTATATATTGGGGGGCAAAGATATGTAAACACAAAGATTTTAATGAACTAAACTCTAATATTAAAATAATTGGTGGGCTAAATGCTAAATTCAAGGGGACTAGTGGACTAAACTTAGGGACTTGGTGGGCTAAATTTTTTTTTTTTTTATAAGGGTGAAAATAAGGCTTAGTGGGTAATTATCAGAATTAGGGGGGGGCTACAGCCAGGTCTAGCCAACCTTTGACTCCGCCCCTGTATGGTCTCCAAAAATCGTCATGGTTTTTGCTTTGCAACTGTGACGACTTATTAAAATCGTCATGGTTTTTGCTTTGCAACTGTGACGATTTTTGGAGGACCACAACCCCCATTAAATCACCGTAGCCCCCAACAAAATCAGACTTATCATATGTTCATCTTTTCACCAAATTCATCCAACGTTTGTAAGCAGAAGTGGCCCAACACGAGCAAAGTCAGCAACCACTCTCTGGGACTGGGATAGGACGCTACAAGGCCGTTATCAATGGAGGGGGGAAAATAAAGTAAACCGTGTAATCCCAGTGCCCCCAACCCGTCTGTTTGCTACGGAGGCACCACTAAAGCGAGGAAATTTATCTCGCTCAGCGAAATAAAATATCTCGCTCAGGTGAAGCGAGACAAACTATATCGCTTGATCGGTCAAAATTAGTCAAAGTGGTATAGGTTTCCTCGCTTTCTAGAAAACATACGCATAAAACCTTCTTATCTCGTTTTTTCCTCTTTCTTCTTCTATCTTTTTCTTTCTTCTTCCCACTTTCTCCTGTTACTACTACACTGCCTGAATCACGAGAATAGGAAGGAGTTTTTTGAAATTGAGACTACGGGTATGTCGGAAAACGTTGGTTGATTACTGGGGAAGTTTTCAAATTTGATTTCATCCAAGCATATGAAAGAGGTATGTTCTTAAATTTTGATTGAAATTTTTTAAATTTCATCATGATTTTGATCTATAATTTCTAATATAATTGTTTGGGGGTTTAATTTATGAGTTATGTGATGATATAGGTTGAATAATTTGAGTAGATATTGAGTTTGATTGAATTTCAATTTTACTGTGAAGGATAATACATATGTGTTTGGTTGTTTTTTGGAGTCAATTAAGGTAATTTTTGTTTAGGCGATAGAATTTGCATCAGCCGAAATGCTTGATTTGTGAAAATTAAAGCAAATTTGTTGGTTAGGTGATACAAATTGCTTCTCAAAAACATGGGAACTAGGCAAATTTTGTGTATGGGATGGCAATTGCATCGTTAAAAATTTATGTTGTGTGTATCTTTGTCTTGAATTTTGTTGAATTTGTGTGTATGTAGACTCGCGGCATATGTTAAATGTGTTACAACATGTTGTTGAATTTGTGTGTATGTTGGCTCGCGGCATATGTTCAATGTGTTCCAACATGTTGATTCATTTGAATTGTGTATTTGTATATTTTAGGGAATGTATCTCGGGGATAGGTTAACGTTCAAAGGCACGCATCGGTGTAGTGAAGACATGACCAATATTCGGTCTCCGCAATTTAAAACAAATTGGACCCAGCTTGCGCAATTTTACGAAATAGTCAGGAAAGACAACCCTAAAGCGCAACATATATTAAACAATTGTGGGTTTCCATACATGTTCCATGTGAAGCTATTGAATGCTGAAAACTCAATTGCTGAGGCTTTAATGGAGCGGTGGTTTAATAAAACCAGGACTTTTTATTTTCCTAAGTTCGAAGCAGGTATTACTCCACTTGATTTAGTTAGGCTCACTAAACTACCAATAAGATTTAATAGGCCCATACCAATATGTAAAAATGTATCCAAAGAAAACAGATTTGCGTATGATGAGGTTTATTTCTCGGGTGCCAAGGATTTGCGTGATGCAATTTACCAGGCTCAGCTGGATGACCCCAAACTTTAAGGGTAATTGTGTGGCTGCATGGGAAACTAACCGGAGTGATTTTAATAGTGGGCACATAGCTCGTTATATAGTTAGCTGAAAAGGCAAAAACAACAAAGATATCGCTGACGAGTTAACAAGAATGTTTTTTATTCCGGTGTGTTGGTAAATGGTTGGTGGGAGACACAACTACAAGGCTAAAGAAATGGTGGATACATTATTTGGTCGACTTGGATAATGTGGGCAACTACGACTGGGGGTGGGCTGTATTGGGAGATTTGTATCAACAACCGGATAAGTGGAGTTCTTGTGCGACTAATGAAATAGGAGGTATGTGGATGATCCTCGTGTACTGGTACTATTTCTACTTTCGCAACTGCCAGCCTTTACCTCAGCGCGAAGGGGATGTGGAACCCGAGGTGGCAAGGCGTGCGCCATTCCCCGCCCTTGATTTTTTTAGCAAAACAAACATTAACCCAGCCGAACAAGTGCAGCTAGATAGGCATAGTCTTTATGTGATTAGGTTGAATCTTGATACTCGAACCGCTACCACCATTGAATGGCAACCGTGGATTCGGGATGATCACTGCGAGGACCCTTGGGTATTAGAAGCAAGAAGGGTGTCAGGTTAGTTATACTTTCCTTTAAATTCCATGATTCTTTTTTGGAAATTTTTTGTTACTTATCTTATAGTTTCCACCATATTTTTTTTCAGGTTTATGAATGAAGTTCCGCAAGAGCCATTACCTTCCTGAACGGTGTTGGCGGCAACTTACGGGTAGGATAGTTATTCCACGATTGTGAACGGCGCGAAAGTAAAAGAGTCTTGTTATACAAGGAATACTCATAAGAGTAGAATAAAATACATAATGCATAAATAAGGAATGCAGTACTAAAGATGTACTACATCAGTCCCCCCCTTCTTAAAAGAAACTCGCCCTCGAGTTCATAGGGTAAAAATTCATCGACTCTTTTAGAAGCATCCATCCGAGTCTTCGGTCTCCAACGTAACGTCTTCCTTCTTGAGTATCATCAAATAATGTCCCAACCAATAGGACAACGGTGATTAAAGAAAAGAACATTAACCTTTTAACTTGGCTTGCTTTTGTATACATTACCAGTCCATTCACACCATATCCTTCAGCGAATAGTACTTGAAAATCTTGGCTGTTGTTGATTAATATCTGGTGCCACTCCATTATTCCATCCTTGCAATCCTTATTTCTCTCGAGAAACAGAATTTTGAAACTAAGTGTATGTCCTATATCAGCTTGATCACCTTGACCGACAGTGCACACATTTAGTCTTAGAGTCTCCTTAGTGAAACCATCATCAGCTGTAAAGATCTCACAAAGCTTAAAGTTATATGTATGCCATGTAATTTGTTTGCACGCGAAAAACTTCAACCAGACTATATCAAAGAGTCCCCGCTGCACTTCATTCCGGTAGCATTTAGTCAAATTTTCAACAACATTAAACCGTTGCACCAATGACCTTCCTCGATCAACAACAAAAGCCATGTTAATTTTCCTTCCAATAATAATTCGAGCTTCATTGTTCTCTTGAACAAGTTCTTCTATAAAATCAGATAAGATATCACTATTTCGGAATATACCAATAGCCTTGCCAGGGTCAAACAATCTTCGAGTAAAAATTTCTGCAATACACTCACTATTAGATGAGTATTTAAACCACATTGCACTCATATGAAACGCCCCAGTAATCTGATGAGATTCCGTCCGACACACAAGTTCATCATGAGAAGGAAAGACCGAAGATTGCTGTCCCAACTCACAAATAACTATACGAGATTGTACGAATAACCCAACAAACATGATCCACACAATCATTAGTTCAAATATCGAAGTAGCATAGAACATAAGTTGGTTATCTTTCGAAAGATATTGGAGTGTCTTAGGTGAAAAGGTCAAATCTGCACTTCCAGAAACTCTTGAATTGATAGTTGCGTCTTTTTGAAGTACTAACAGTCGGGTTTGCAGAATTCTCTCGGTGCTTACATATTGTATTAGAAAATCAATCCATGAGATATGTTTCTGCAGTAGTACTACTGAAATTACTAACCTGAATGCAGGAGTGCCGCAAAGAACTTCACAATCTTCCATAATGGACAATTCCATGTTTGTATTTTTGTGACACCAACCAGTATCATCAAACATAGATGGCTTTATTATAACACCATCATATCCGGCATCTACATCTCTTTCAACACTCGGAATGACAAAAACATCATGCTCAATTCTTGTAATTGTGTGACTTTTTTTGCGCATAGCATAGCACAAACATTCACATCATAAGCATTATTATCCTCCATATTGTCAATGAGCTTAAATTTCCACTTTAAATAATCTCCCAACATGTGGATGTAAGAGAGATAGAACGTGAAAATAATCATGATAAGGGAGTAAAAATAAATACCAATCAAGTTGTTGTGAACACACCAGCTGACCTCAGACTCCTTCACCAAATCTTTGAAGCCAATAAAGGTTGCAGTATTAAAATAATTCTGCTTTCCAGGATATGCAGTACTATTATTGTTCTGCATTCGCGTTGGTCTTCGATAAGTAGAATTTGAACCACATAACACACGACTTTCAACCTTCATAACCTGTTGAAGAACTTCAGCCATCTTGTAAACGGATTGAGTCATCCCCCGTGGGATAAATCTGTTTAAACCATCAGTGTAACGTGCAACTAATTGCTCGATTCTCATCTTCAAGTGCTTGTCAAATATGCTTTCAAAACTTTCGATAGAAATATATCCCATGTGTTAGGACATTGTCTGGTCAAACCCACTAGCGTTGGTATGTCAAGCTAGTTGTCAGTTTTAGGTGTCAAAACTCAATTCTTGATTTAGCCTACTAGAGTTTAGATTTCGGAATTTGGGATATAGACAAGGTAGTAGAGACCTTGAAGACGAAGACTGTGAAGACAAAGAAGACATCAATTATTCTTCATCGACAAAAGGTTAGTAGGAGTTATGACTTTATGGAAATTCTTTTATTCTACTTTCTCTATTATTTCGAAATATAGTCGACTACTTTAGTAGTGATAATAGCGATTGAGATCGTATTCTTGTCTAACGTGACCTTGTGTCATGACCAGTGTTTGTTCCCACAAATACTGTGAGTACAAGAATGAATGAGATAGAGCTTGCAAATCGTTAGTTGGATATGGATGAATCTAAAGGAGTACTCTGGAGCAAAGAGTCCATGGATTACAGCTGAGGACGTACACACGTCTAAGTCCTGGTAAGCCCAGAACTTCCAGCAGAATCCAGATTTGACAAAATCTGACATGCGCACGGTTCACGAACCGGTTCGCAAACCAGAAACTCGGATTTCTTCTGAGTTCCAAAGTGACTGAACATTTCGCGAACTAGGACGCGAACCCAATGTCGGTTACTTTGCTGGTGTCGGATTTAGTGGATATTCTTTCAGAATTTCACTTGGGTCAAACTCTAAACTCCTTTATCTCTTAGGTGGACTTGTATATCACATAATATCTTTTGTGTTCCATCTAACGATCCTCAATGAGTCAATAAGATAAGATTATCTCTGGTCTGTTGGATTCTATCTTGAAGTGTTTTTGAGCTAACAAAACACTTGGCAGATAAATGATAAAAAAGAATTCCAATTGAGATCAATCTCTATTACTTGGTTATCAAGTTTAGGGTTTCCTTAACTTGTGGGACAAGTAATTGATTGCTTTATTCCAAAGCAACATATCTTATTGAATGCTATAAATAGAGGTGTCTACGGACAAATACCGCAAGCATCAAGCATACGTGAAGGTCCTTAGGGAAGGTAGCGTAAATTCTTTTCACTTCGGTGAACGCTTGTTGTGGTATAGTCATCCTCTATAGGTTGCAGCTCCTCTGGAAACTCCCTACGACTATAAAAGACTTCTCTTGAGAGTTGGGAAGCACAGGTAGGAGATTGAGACCATATTTGGTTGAAATCGGATTAACATGTAACCTTGGTAACCTGATCACGTTCTTGTCTATTCCATAGTCCGTCTCTTCTGCTATACGGCTATTCAAGAACTGATACGTTACACACAAGGTTGAAAGGTAGCAACGCACGGCTGCACTCGGTGTTGTAAGACCTAGTTAGCTCCAGTTATACAAGTTTCTTAAGTGATTCTTCGTGTATAACTGAGGTAGAGACAAATTGGGCATAGCTTACTCGGTTTGCTTGTTAGCCCTGATTTGTGAAGTAGATTTCCGTATGACCTGGATTTAATCATCCGAAGGAAGTCAACTTGTGTGTGGTAAACTGATAGAGGATAGTTAGACCATAAGTCAACAATTAGGTTGCAAAGCCAGTATTGCTGACACAAGCCTTTAATATCGGTGAAAGCAACTCCTAGGCCTGTAAAGGACGTCAGCTGGGGGAATCAAGTGCGTGACGATTTGTGGGGGATCTAGAGACGTAAGGAGTGCGACAGTAGCCAATTCGCTTGGAGGGCTAGAGTTGGTCTCTGCTACATCCCAGACCGAAGTCTTATAGTAGGCTAGTGTTTGTAGTCAGTTTGTACTGGGCGGTGTTCAATCTGGACGAGGTCCCGAGGTTTTTCTGCAAGGCAGTTTCCTCGTTAAAAAATCTCTGGTGTCTTGTGTGCTTTTACTTTCCGCATTATATCTCTGATTATATAATTAAAGGTACGTTATTCAATAACTGTAGAGTTTACTCCAAAGTCCCAACTTTGTTGAGTTGATCCCCAAGATCACAACTCCAGTTATTAGAGTTTGGATATTAATTTTTGAGATCGTCCAAACTTAAACCATAAGACTCACGAGCCCAAACGAAAAGTTGGTTGTATTTCGGTACCCTTCCTTTTTCACCATGGTTCCTACAGGAATTCCTTTATAACACCATTTGTTTCGAAACAAGAAACCCAAAGTCTGACTGCCAGAAAAATATCGAACATAGCCAAAAATATAGAATTTAAGCAAATCAGAAGTTGTATCTTATTGGACAGTCTTGTCTCTACCAACATCAAGATCTTTCCATGATGGATGAGCGTAATCAATACCTTCCAGAAGTCCGTTAATACCACTTGAATAAATATCGAAAACAGATTCACAAACAACCAGAATTGCACGAGAAAGCAAAAACAAACCAATGTATATGGTCCATGCAATCATTAGATGAAGGCCCATAACACCTCTAATAGCTGTACCAAACTGCCAATCAATTCTTCCATTAGCAGTAGTCCTTACGAGGTTCTCATCTATACTGCAAGATTGAGAAAGTTTCCCCGTGTTTGGGTAAGTAATACCAACATAACTATATATACCGAATAAAAATAAAACTGCCAAAGCTATGTCGGTAATACTTTTTTTTGTGTGACATGCCTATAAACAGTATGTGATCGTCAAGAAATCCAGCATCAATAACAAACAAATCTTCCATTGAAACTAGAAATCCAAAATCTGATGTATACCCAAGTCTAAGAATCAATCGATAAATTATTGTCTCACCAGAATTCAATGAAACAGCTGCATACTTCCCACGATCGAATGATGAACGAGCATAGTGAAGGTATATATAAAAATACTGCTCACCTGGATTATGAAAGCCAACAAGAAATAGGAACAGAATGTTATCATCACAAACAACACCATCCATAAGCGACTTGTAGGAATTCAGAAAATTTTTGCCAGTAACGATGCAAGAAGTATCCATAACCGACAACCTTAACAACACGAATTTTTTCGGTTGTCCAGAATACCATGATACTGTTGTGCATCTTCCACGATCAAATAGAGAACGAATATAGTTGTGAAAATAGCAATAATTCTCACCTTGTAGTTTGTTATAAGCTAAGTTCAATGCACTAAACTTTTCCCATGACTGAATTCCGAGAGAAAACTCACCAGACAACTTACTTCTATGAAGATCAAGTCGTTCATCACCCATTGAATTGAAATCCAAAATAATATCAGGAGGCTTCTCTTCTTCTTTCACAAAAGTATCTTCAAGTCTCGAAACGCACTCATGCACAAACGCGTCCTTGTATCCATCCACAAAAATTGACGGAGTAATAGAAACCACAATAGAAGTAATTGTAATATCCAAACAAAATTCATCATCGGTCAAAGAAGTAAACGTCGGAAAAATTTGGAAACCTTTTCCACGATCAAATATAATTCGAGTATAATCATAAGGATAGAAAACTTTACCGAAGAAGTTGATGTTGAAAAACGCATTGATGCAAGTCATGTCAGCTGATCCATGAAAACCAACCATGTTGATGTCCAAAGGATTTGTAAAACTCGCATTAACGGTTGCATTCACGACCTTGTTCTGATCTTCTTCTTTGTCCCCAAGATTAATATTGAGAACTGGAGTTGATGTAGAGAACATGATATCATTCTCAACAGACGATGAGTCTTCAATAATATTGTTTTCACAGGAAAGTGTTTCATCTTTTAGAGACACTAATTCTTCAAACTTTTCTTGTTCGTCTTCTTTATTCTCATCTTTCTTTTCTTCCTTCTTCTCTTCAACTGTAGGAGAGATGCTAGTTTCAATTTCAGCTAAATCTTCTTTCGTAGCTGGTCGATCTGTTATGGAACTTTGAATTCCAAATAGTTCAGCAAGATCTGCTCTCGTAGCTGGTTTATCAGCCATTGAAAATTTTTAGCATCAATTTGAGGAATTGTTGAAATACAACTTACCTCGTCTTTAGACTCTGCACCTTCCAATGCCTCATCTTTTTTGTCTGACTTTTCTTCCGAAGGCAGAAGAGAATTAAGCTCGACAATAGGGATTTCTGCATGATTAAAAGACGTATGCGTTGATGACGATCTTGATTGTTCTTCTTTTGGTGTATCATCTTCTTTTTTTTTACACTCAAGAATATCTTCATCTTTAATACCTAGATGTTTCATGATCTTTATTAACATCTCATCAAGAGTTGTTGACGGTCTTGACTGTGCTACCTCTTTTTGTAAAACTGATCTTCTAAGTTCTTTTTCTTCACGTAACCAAGACTTATATTGAGAATACTGTTGTTCTCCATAATATGGAGATACAAACTTTTCTAGAATCAATTTCTTCATTCTTACCCAACAACGCAGAGTTTCTCGTCTATGAAACCCAACTCTGTGACAGAGTCCGTCCCACCAAGATGCTGCTCTTCCTTTGAGTTTGCATCTAACATAATTTGCTTGCTCTTCGCTATTGTATATCATTGCGTATCTGAAAAACGACTCTACTTCTTCAAGCCAATCAAACATATCTATATGATCTAAATCACCATAGAAGTAAGGAATATATCTTGCCATGATAACTCTGAAATTCTGAACAAGAAACTACAGAAAGAAAATTTAGGGTTTTTTTTTAAAAAAAAAATTCGGAATAAATAAAATAACAAAAATAAACTTTTTTTTTTTTTTTTGAAAACTAGGGTTTTGATAAAAAAAAGATAGGTTTTGTGAAAAAGGTAGGGTTGCAGAAGCTAAGGTATCAGGATCGAGTTCTAGATGAGAATCTAGAACTGTTGCTCTAATGCCAACTAATGGCGAACCAAAGGGGTGAAGGCAAACAAGGTTCGTAAGAAGCTTGTATTGTTAGAGATACGAAGGGAGGCTTAAGTTTCGTAAGAAGCTTAATGATAGTTTGATGGAATAATCAAGGTTTATAAAAGTTAAATAATAATAAGATGTCTTCTCATCAAGAGAACTGGCCTATATATAGGCTTACATAACCGACTAAAGAATAAAGAAAGGAAACCAACCTAAACTAGGAAAGTAAAAGAGTCTTGCTATACAAGGAATACTCGTAAGAGTAGAATAAAATACATAATGCATAAATAAGGAATGCAGTACTAAAGATGTACTACATCATTACCACAGGTGGCGGACAAGCACAAGCGTTGGAGTTTATTTTCCTTTGGTACAGTATGCGAGGAATAAGGATGAGTTTGGTGTTGCCACTAGAGGCAGAACATCCATGCCTTACGGTACTCAGCCTGACCTCTACTGTCGCTCCAGTCAATACGTGCCCCTACCTGAGGTATACAACGACCTACCTGAAATTGTCAATAGTTATAACGTATATAGAAATGGCAAAGACATTATGATACCTTTCAGTGGCGGAGAACCAATCGCTTATGATCCCGCTCAGATCAACAGATCACCTGTAAGTTTGTTTTAATTGTCTTCATTTCCTAATATTTAGAAGTTACCTTTATTTTGCTGTGACGTAATATTTCCATGGGTTTGTTTAGGAAGAATTTCTTAGCCACATTTTTAAGCAACAAGCGTGCATTAACTCAATGAGGGCGAGTATCTTTGATGAGACAAAACAGGGGGAGTTGGGGAGTAGCTCTTCAAACTCTGATTTTGAACGCAGCAACCCATACCTTGGTGCTCGTACATCTCCAAACTTCCAAACACAACCCTCTCATACGGCTAACACAGGGGACCTTTTTGGAATGAAACTCGGAATGGACATGGGTGCATGGCAGCAAACAACGTATGGTCAGGGCGCATCCTCGAGTTCACAAGGTGCGTATGCATGTTCCAACATGGACGTGGATCTTAACCAGTCAAGCCATCGAACAGAATACCAGTGGATACAAGGTCTAGAAGAAATGGATACAACGGTGCAGGAAACTCATGTGCATCAACCTTCTCCTTCCCGGTCGTGGCGTAGTTAGAGGATTAGACTGTTACATGTTTTCAAGTAGTTATTGCGTATTTTAGGATGTTTAAAAGGTCACAACCTTATTTTTCATATTGTTGCTTAGTTGTTCGAACTCTTTCGTGTAGCACTAAATTTTTTGTCAATTAGAGATATGATGTATTAACGTACAAGTAGTTGAATGTAGTTTCTTTAGTAGTTCCAATTAACATATTAGTCATGCCAAAATTTCATGTTTTTTACATCATAGTTTGGGACTTAACGGCGAGTTACAGTCTATGAACAACTTATTTAAATTTATACATCATAAATAGGGCTGATTATTTTAAAAAATTTAATTGTCTTCATTTAAAAAATATGTGTCACTTCGTATGGTAAGGTCATTCCAATAAGATTCGCCAGGTTACGATAGCTAAGATATCTACCATAGTATTATTTAATGATATACTGAATAGGCACCTATGGGTAAGGTAGTAGGGAATCAAATATTATTTTGGGTTGTGTGTCATAAATTGAGTGTATAAATATGAAAAAGAAGGGGTACCGAAATACTACCAACTTTTCGTTTTGGCTCGTGAGTCTTATGGTAAAGTTTGGACGATCTCAAAAATCAATATCCAAACCTCTAACTGGAGTAATCTCGACAGTTAGGTAATAACGTACTACTTGGTGCTTTAATTATAAATCAGAGTTATAATGCGGAAAGTAAAAGCACACAAGACACCAAACGTTTTTTAACGAGGAAACTGCCTTGCAGAAAAACCTCGGGACCTCGTCCAGTTTGAACACCGCCCAGTACAAACTGACTACAAACGCTAGCCTACTATAAGACTTCGGTCTGGGATGTAGCAGAGACCAACTCAA
>JAJJMA010279393.1:0-11561 GCA_023529015.1 Papaver nudicaule | reverse complement strand
GGTGGTGAAGTGAGTCTTGCCTCTTACAGTGGTGTTGGTGCTAACTCCCTTGTCCATGGGATTGAGAAGCTTCCCACCCCTTTAGCTGATGTTGAAAATGTAGACATGGTGGGTGAATTGGTGCCTTGCCTCGATGTATCTTTGCTTGACAGGGTTCTTCGCTCTCAGACGCATACTATCAGGCACATTCCAGCCAAATGTAGGCTCAACTTCTCTAGAGGGTTCAAACAAACCATGGATAGTGTTATCCTCAACCCCTCCGACACATGTGCATGGATTAAATTGTTGCTCTTTCCAATCTGTATCCTTAGAAACTATGTTACCAAGAACAACAAAGAAGAAAGGTCAGGCCAGCGAAGGAGATTACAAGTTACCTCCATCAACCAGGCACTTGTGCAGTGGAGGGAAACGGATGGTTGTTTTAAATTAGCCCAAAAACTGTTGGATGATGCGGTTTCCACGACCCCTCACAAGCAGCAATCCAAGAAGCAAGATGAGATCAGTCGTCGTCTTTGTAAAAGAAAAGTGAGTCAGGGATCCTTTACTGCTGCTATTAGGGTTCTTACATCTAACGGCGTAGCCCCACAAACGGATGCAACTCTAAATGATTTGCAGTTGAAACACCCATATGCGCCACCACCCGTCCTTCCTAACACACCTATTGAAGTAGACTCTTTTGTTGCAAGTCAAGATATGGTTCTTGGGAGAATCAAGAGTTTTCCTAGAGGTACTTCTTGCGGCAGAGATGGTCTTCATGCTCAGCACTTCCTTGATGCGCTTAGTGGTTCTGCTGCTGCTGTCGCCGATGAACTCCTTTCCTCCATTACTGCAATTGTCAATCTTTTGCTGGCAGGTAGGTGCCCCACTCAACTTGGCGAGTTTATAGCGAGTGCTCCTCTTACTCCTCTTCTCAAAGCTGGTGGTGGAATACGACCTATTGCCGTCGGGAAAATATGGAGGAGATTGGTTTCTAAAGTGGCTGCTTTAAGTGTTAGTAAGGACATGGGTAGATACCTAAGTGATTTTCAATTTGGAGTGGGTGTTCCTTGTGGAAGTGAAGCTATCCTGCATTCCGTTAACTGCATCTTGGGTGAGAAGAGTAACCTCAATTCTATGTCCATGCTTCTAGTCGATTTTAGAAACGCTTTTAACCTCGTGGATAGGTCTGCCATGTTACTTGAGGTTAGGCGTAAGTGCCCTACAATTGCTAAGTGGGTAGAGTTTTGCTATGCATCTCCGGCCAGGTTATATTACGGTGCAGACACCCTCTCTTCGTCGCAAGGTGTCCAACAAGGAGACCCATTAGGGCCACTACTCTTCTCTCTGACTCTACACCCCATTCTTTTGAAGATCTCTGAACAGTGTAAGCTTGATCTACAAGCGTGGTACCTAGATGATGGTACTCTTATAGGTGATACTCTAATGGTTTCTAAGGCTTTGCAGATCATTCGAACAGACGAGGGTGCAGTTGGCCTTGACCTTAACATTCAGAAAACCCAGGTTTTCTGGCCTACTATTGATGAGAGGAGCAAGCTAGATGATGTCTTCCCTCAAGACATAGACAGTCCTGATGTTGGAGTGAAACTTCTTGGCGGTCCAGTGAGTTTAGACTACCAGTTTTGTAGCCAAATGGTCATGGATAGAGTGCGGAAGACAACACATCTTATGGAGGCTATACAGGGTCTGCATGACCCCCAAAGTGAAATGCTTTTGTTGCGTAGTTGTTCAGGAGTGTCCAAGCTTTACTTCACGATGCGCACAACAACACCCGAGTTTTTGTAAGAAGCGCAGGTTGTCTTCGATAGTCATCTCTCCAACTATGTCAGACTGCTGGTTACTGGAGATGGACCAGGTTTTGGTTTGCTACAACAACGTCTTTCTTCTCTTCCTATCAGAGACGGAGGCTTAGGGCTCTACACTATGTACGACACCATGCAATATTGCTTCCTTGCCTCTATTATGCAAACTCAGCATTTTGCAAGGTGTTATCTTACGCAATTCAGGTTTTTCTGACACTAACTCTACATATCAGATTGCTTTGGACACGTATCTACATGCTTGTGGTATCGAACCTTCATCATTCAGCATCGACGAAACTGCCCCCCATCCTATGAGTAAATTGGCAGTACAATACTTTGCCGCTGTGATGAAAGAGATGCCCTTACAGTACAATATGTCCAGGAGGAATTTGTTTTTATGGCAGAGCAACAAGATCAAGCATGCTCAAGACTACCTGTTAGCGATCCCAATAGACGGGCTAGGTCAAAAAATTGGGGCTCGCCAATTCAGTGCCGTTCTTGGCTATAGGCTAGGTATCCCTCTGTTTGTTGATGGTAAGCCTTGTATCAGTTGCAACAAATATATGGATATCTATGGTGACCATGCCCTGCATTGTGCACACGGTGTTGGTGTCAAGTACCGGCACGACCTTGTTCGTGACACAGTGGCCGACATTTGTTTTAGAGCAGGGGTGCAAGCCAAGACCGAGGCGGCTTTGGGTTTTCTCACTCAGGATGGTGGTGATTCTAGACCTGCAGATATCTTAGTCTACAATTGGGACAACGGGCGCGACATATGTTTCGATGTGACGGGTATTTCACCATTTACTGGTAGCCGGGTACAACACTTTACACTTGGACATGCGGTGACTAAGGCAGTGGAGCGAAAATGTAAGAAATATCTGGACATTTGCACGACTCATGGGTACAGCTGTGGTACTTTGGCTTTCACAACCTTAGGCGAACTCGGTGAGGAAACTATTGAGTTTTTCAAAAGGCTCAAGAACTACTTAGCTAGACATGATGCTAATGTTAAAGTAGGTAATTTTCTCTTCCATAGATTAGACGTAACAATTCAAAAAGGGGTTGGAGCTCAATTTGTTGCTCGACTCCCAACCACCTCCTTAGTTGTAAGAAACTGATTTCTTTATATTATAGTATTAATTAATCAAATTTACTATTATAAATTCAAATACTTTAGTTACAGGTAGCCGTAAGTAACCCTGGTTCGATTTTTTTTTGATGTTTTTAGCTGAATCTAAGCTAAACAACTAAAAAAGGAAGTGGGTTTCGATTGTTACCTTTCGATATCCCTCGCGCCACCATTCTCAGCTGAATCCATCGAAGTTTCGAAAAAATCTAGGTTTTTTTACGGTTTGAAGGAGGAAACGAGAAGAGGAAGAAGGAGAAGAAAGAGAAGTGGAATTTTTTTTTTAAGTTTTTTGTTTTTAGTTTAGGTTAAATTAGATTAGGTTAATTTTTTGGTAGATTAGGTTAATTTTTTGTATTAAAAGGGTAGTTTTGGTATTAAAAAAAATACATAGGGGGAGAGCAAAATTACTTCGGGGAACCTGTGATCCGAGGGCTTCAATTTTTTTCGAAGCCCCTAAATCAGCTTTCTAAACTTAAGCAAACATATGCAAATTTTACAGTCAAATTATCTATTTGTTGGGCATTGGTGGACATAGGGGTGTACATAATACCCGGTGGCATGCGGCCTGTCCTGTACCGCCTGAGTCCGGAGGTGTCCGTGGGCGCCCGGTAGCCTGGCATGGGCTTGCCCGGCCTGCCCGATAATTATAAATGGGCGGACGCAGGCTTTTATTCAAAATTTTGTGCCCGACATGCCCGGTAGGCGGTCTGTTTTTAGTCTTAATTTTTACCCTTAATATTATATTTATACATGTTTTTGTTTATTCATTTTCGTATACATATGTTTTTTTAACTAAATAATAGTATGATGTGAAGAAAATAAGTTATATGTATTAGATGTTGATATTAATAACCAGTTAAAACATATACAGTCCGTGGCCTGACTGTCCCGGCCTGGCCTGCCCGAATATTTTCATGGGCCGTGGGCGGGTAATGGGTATCAAATTATCAATATTACCCGACTTGCCCGTGCCCTATAATTTTGATGGGCACTAAAATAATTAGGCGGGCAAGCCCGACCTGAGATATAAACGGACCCGGTAGCCCGGCTCGGCCCGTTGTACACCCCTAGGTGGACATAGACTCGACCTGGTAAACCGTTTGCGAAATCCCAAATCGGCTTCACATCTTTGTAGACCCATACTGATATTGCTTGTGGAGTTCCTTCTTGGATAATTTGAGGATTTCTTTGCAGCAGGTGGTTTTAGAAATTAGAACCACAATGCCAGAACTTGCTGTAGAGTTCATTCTTGCACACTTCCGGATTTTTTTCGCAGCAGGTGATTTTTGAACCACGTTGCCAGTACTTGCTGTAGAGTTCATTCTTGCACACTTTGAGGCTTTCTTTGCAGCAGTTGGTTTTGGATCCATATTGACCTTGGAAACCTTGGGTATATTAAATACCACCACATGAGGTGCTTCGGAATTTGCGTTGGAGTCATCTTCAGATCTTTGCGAACTGACGCTCACAGTACTAGTAGCGGACGTTGTTGGACATCCTGGGGCATTATTTGCAGCAAGTTGTTTTGGCCGTGCCGAATATGCATTGCAGTAGCTATCTAATTTGTCACCCAACCACTCCTCCAACTCTGCATATGCTGGACATTCTTGGAATGCTTGCTTGGTATTGTGTACCAAATCACGATCCCTGACACGCTGAAGAGAAATAAATTCAAGTCTTTAAGTACTTGCAACATTTATTCTAGTACTCTAAAGTCAAATTACAAATAATACAATGCGAAACTCCTTACCATAACATCGGTCACATTTGCAACTCCGATTACACCACGGATTTTCTCTGGATTCTGGACCATGCCTCCAACTCTCTTGTAAGCCTTGTAAAAGTTCATGTTTTTATCAAACCAGAGACCAAGATAAGACAACAGTATGCAATCAATGGTTCAATCTCCAGTTTACTTTACTATAAGGTATTTAATAAGTCTATGGCACACTTAGAGAACAAATTGACCGACCAATACGTAACATTGCACTTGCAAAAATCAACCAGCTTTTGCGATACATACATGTACCTAAGAAAGATGGCATAGACAAAAAACTCACCTCTATCAATCGGCCGTGCCAGTATAGAAATATCCCGCTATTCAGCCGTTCCCATTCTTGCTGGCAATGGCCAAGGATAAGCTGAACAGGTTTCCCCAATACACTACCATCCATTATCTGGGTTTTAGCCAAAGATTTCGCCACTAGACGACTTTTAACCTTGTAACACATAACCATTTTTGAAACACATGTTATCATGCACTGCACATGCATATAGAATGAAATGAAAAGACAAGCATTCTTACATACCACAGAACCTTGAATGGACATCTTCATGCGTGGGTCTAGGAAGATGACTTCAAGGTATGCACGAAGGGAATAATCCAAAGGCACCTGCAGATAAAAGATATACAATACAAGTAATCACATACCACAATTTAAGTTACAGTAGTTTATCACCATTATAATCTTAATCATGGAACAGTTGAAGGAATACCTCTTGGCCTAATTGCCCAAAACGCTGCCTTGTCCTTCTCGAACGGATTATAATGTCGTCCCCATTGGTGTCGCCATCATTACTCTTGTGCCACTCCAAACTAAAATTTGAACCACTCTTTTCTAGATTCCAAATGTATACTTGCGTTCCCTGCCCATTTGCACCAAATATTGCTAATTTTTCACCAATAAAAAATGCATCAAATGGTGAATACTTCTCCATAATGTCCAAATGGTACTTAGCTGTCATATCTGACTGAACATTGGTATCCAATTGCATAGCAGAACCAATTCTCCGGTAGCTAACGATTGGCAGCTCTAGGTTCTAAAATCCATTGGAGTAGTCAGATTTAGTCTAAAGAAAACAAAAACAAGAACAAAATCAGTGTAACAAGTAATTATAAAGAAGCCACCACCATACCCTCTTAGAATCAAAAGCAAGAAAGCAACGCACTTGAGAACCGTTGTACGAATTGCAGTTTCTGACAATTAGACTAGACTAATGACAACAGGTACATTGCTCAAAGTAAAGCACCAGATGCTCGTTATGCTGGTTACACATATCAAGATCCACATTTCATTCTAAATTTGTGCAAGTAAACAACTTCAACAGTAATCCAAAACTACCAAACATTTCAAGGTGTTCATATGAACATCAAAAATGGAGAAATTCAAAGAACATTTACCTTAAAACCAACCCCATACTTGCCGATTCGCTCTCTATCATCGGTATGGAACTTCTTGTTTCCAAGAGACAGCATGACAACCAATTCATCATGTGACATTCCATGTCCATCATCATTAAGTGACAGCATAGGAATCCTTTTCCCATCAATTTCTGAATAGTGGGTCTCAACTGAAATCTCCAATCTGTAAAACCCATATTAGTACTAACATACTTGCAAAAAGAGTAAGTTTTTCAATTTAACATACTTGGTTGCTTTGGCATCCTTGGAGTTGTCCACAATCTCAGCAATTGCACCAAAAATCCAGCCAGAATGGGTCTGGCCAAGTGTTTCAAGGTAAGCTGGATCAGCAAGTACATAATTTTTTTCTCACACTATTACTCTCTGAAATCCCGGAATCAACTGCATAGTTACAACACACAGGAAAAGCCCTTAGATTTTGGCTAAACAACTTCAGACAATCAACATTGATAGAGAAACACATATGAAATGAGAAGTAGAACAAGTTTGAAGTTACCATCAGAAGAATCCAAGAGGAGTCTCTTTGTTCCGGCTGTTTTCTGTGCCATACTTACAATGACAAACTAAAGTTTGGGTTTTTAATTTACTCTTCTGCAATCAAGAACCTAAGAGAGAGGGTAGTTTATAAAAGAGAACAATCAATGTGAAGCACCTGCCCATTTCTTCTTCTGGTAAAAAAATTTGAATTTTTTTTTGTACTTGTTTAGCCAGAAGAAGAAATGGGGTACCTCTGGAAAAAAGATACTTTTCAAAAAAAAAAAAAAAATCAAAAATTTGTGATTTCTCTTTGGAATGGGTGAAATGACTAGTGACAATGAGAGTACCGGCTATATTTCATTTACCTTGTTACCTTTACCAAGGCATTGCTGTACTTGTATCAATGAGTTTGTTTGTAACTATTAAAGCTTGAAGCAGAGAAATAGAATTTCATTATATCAACAGCAGAGATAAGTAATGAATTGGTGGGGCCCCCTGCTAATCCTAATTGGTTGGAATTTCACGCGGTTTTTCCTACGTAGAATTACCGGTTGGAAGTTAGGGGTAGGTGGAACTGAACAGTACTACTCTGTCAATGTTACAAAAACTAGTTTTTATATTCACAAGGTCACTTATAAAAGAGTGACAGGAACATTCAAATGTGAACAGAAAGGGTTTTAGCTTCTTTGTACATTCATGGTTTTGATTTGAAACATTGGGGGCAATTGCCCTATGTTGCAGTACTACTGCTCTGTTGAAGTTTAGATATTGGAGTATCCATTGACACGACTACAACAAGTACTGGGGCAACTGCCCTATGTTGTATCAAACCAGTGAGTAATCCCATAGGCAAGGTTGTAAGGATTAAAAAAGAAAAATTTATATGGCTTTACGGGCCAGATGACAAGTCATCTCGGTTAACAGTCCCCGCTAGCAAAAACATGGCATCGTCCCCCCTGTTACTATACCAGCTTCTAAAAAAATGAAGACTTCTCGGTTAACATTCTATGTCTGAATCGAACTCTTCCTGTCCAACCACTGGTGAGTGCTGACTACTGAAGCACGCTCCAGGGCCAAATTCATCTTCAGGAGTTTCACAGTTTCCACTTAGAGGTGGCATACTGCAGAACCTACAGAACAAAATATACAGACTGAGTTTCTTCTGCAAGAGGTAATATGAAAAGTTAGAAGGGAACTGTGTGTATTTAAATACCATTCTTGGGACGAAGATTTAGTCTGGACAGTGGATGCCAATATCCTCCACTTTCTGCATTCTTCACACTGAACCCATACATTATCAGGTTTATACTGGGCTTTCTTCCTTTCCTGGATGGACTGAAGTCATACAGATGTAACATCGTGAAGGGATTAGCATATAGGCAGATAAACATGTTCTGCCAGAGATATTAAGAATCAAAGTTCAAAAGTACTTTTAGGGGATTATTTGTAAGCCGACATCAGAATATATTGACCACCAAAAATAAATCCATGGAAAAAGATAAAATAAACTATAGTTTGAAGTGCCCGAACTTCTTAAGCTCGGGATCATAAATAAATCCTTGGAAAAAGATAAAATAAACTATATTTCGAAGTGCCCGAACTTCTTAAGCTCGGGATCATGATCATCATATCATTGTTTTCTATCCTAGTGGGTTGCAACAGACCCTTCTCATGGTAGATAGACAAAGTAAGTTATGATCCTAGCTAGACGTGGAATCAGGAGTCAAAAACAATTAGTGATGTTATCAAAGGCACAATGTAGAGAAGATCAGTAAGGATCGAGAGAAGACAGCAATAAAAAGTCTTAAGATGGCGAAGGCAGTATAAATGATTTATACGAAATAGCAGGGGATGACTTGGGACCAATCACCAGCTCATTGTCATCTTACCAAGAAAAAACATTCTCCTACGACATAATAATAGATTACCTTTTCAGGTACAAGTGGTTCAAAATGTTCGTCCCAATATTCATCTGTTCTGTCACCTAACCACTTCTCCAACACTGTATATGTCGGGGATTCCTGAAAAGCTTGCTTGGTAGTGTTTATCAAGTCTCGATTCCCATCACGCTGAAGAAAAAGAAGTTAAGCTTTAGAATGTACCAAGTTGGGAATTGCCAGTTTATTTCAGATTAGTAGTAATATCCAACGCAGACTACAACTTAGAAATGCTTAAAAACAGTTTATATTTTTACCATACCTGCTTTTCTAACTATAAATCCCATATATTGGCAATTCAAATTTTTACCATACAGCTTATAAATGTACGTACCATTACATCGGTAACATCTGCAACACCAATTACTCCTCGACCCATAAGAGGAGTATGCATCATACCTCCGACTCTCTTGTAAGCCTAAGGAAAAGAGGAGAATAATCACGCGAAGTGTCAGATGCAGTGTCACATGCATTCTTATAAACAAGCAATGGCTTCATTTTAATGAAGTACAACATTACTAATTTAATGAAGTACAAAATCTCATTTCACAGAACCTGTAATTTTCATATAAAAGAAAGTTAGAAGGTTCCAAAGGATGTCACAGAGGCATAATAAACTTGGGAAATGGAAAGGTATGATGAGCCTAACAGATAAGAACTAAAAAGTTACCATGATATGCAACAATAGCTCACCTCAATTAATCGCCCACGCCAGTACAAAAATATTCCACCGTTCTTCAATTCCCATTCTTTTTGACAGCGGCCAAGAATGAGCTGAATAGGTTTTCCGCTGATATCACCATTTATGATCTTGGTCTTATTCAGGGATTTTGCCAATGGACGACTTTTAACCTTAACATTCAATCAAGTAAGCAAAAAAGGCATCTTCAATCACTACATGAAGTAATGTGCATAAAAAAAATTTAAGAAATACTGAAATAGGTACTTTACCAATGAACCTTGCACATAGATCTTCATTCTTGGATTCATAAAGATGACCTCAAGATATGACCGCAGTGAGTAATCCAACGGAACCTGACTCAATTAGCAACAACTCTATCAATTAATACCATAAATAACTTGATTAGCATCAACTTTGAGACAAAACGAAATGTCTGAACTATGGCCAACCAACCTGTGTGCTAAATTGTCCAGGACGTTTTCTTGTCCTTCTGGAACGAATCAGTATGTCGTTTTCTTCGCAAGAGTCCTCATCATCATTAGTTTTCCACTCAAGATAATACTCTAACCCCCACTCCTCCAAATTCCATATGTAAATTTGGGTTCCTTGGCCTTTTGCACCAAATAAGGCCAATTTTTCACCAATGAAATATTTATTAAATGGTGAAAATTCCTCTATAGCTGTAAGATTGTACTCGGTAGTCTCTTCCGAGTGAACACTTGTGTCTACGTCCATATATATACCATGTCTTCGGTAGGAGATGACCGGTAGTTCTACGTTCTATAGGAACATTAACTTGGTTAGTTGACTAAACCAAAATAAAAAGAAACTAGAGAGACTAGCTGATGGGAACTCACATCTTTGCCTTCATTTGAAGATTGGGAGAGGAAAGCTATGGATCTAGTCTCAGCAGTTTGCGTAAGAACGATCACATCACGACCAAGTTTCATAGCTCCCGTCTAGGAAAAACATTATATAATCAGCACAAAGGAGTTCTTATCTCTATGAGCAACTGTGTTATATGAAAACAGTTAAAGTGCACTCTCATATGTGAATGAACAATGGCAACTTGAAATCTTATAGTTGGACCTATGTGAATCCAATTCAATAGAATGGAGGTAACCACGAGGAGTACAAAAATTTGACATGAATAAACAGTGGGACCTCTTTCATTGACAAACCAAAGTAACTAATTTGATATACGAAACTGATGTTCACCGAAGTCCAAAACATTTTCTGAGATAAAAAGGTTATACATTAAGATAGTTCATGTTCTCAAACCTGTGCTGAGGTCCACTAATGATGGAAACGAAGGTTTATTAATCATAAACAGTAGGAAATCTAAATACCTTAAATCCAATGCCGAATTTTCCAATACGATCTAAGTCGCTTCCAGCAGGTTTTTTGCACCCAAATGACAGCATTGCGATTAAATCTTCATGTGACATACCATGACCGTCATCAATAAATGACAACATCGGAATCTCCTTGCCATCTCTTTTCGAGAAATGGTGCTCCACTGATATCTTAATCCTGCATAGAATGAACAACACAATGTAAGTTTTCTCAGGAAAAGCGCTTGTATTATTACATGGAATCAAAGGTGGTACTACTTATTAATAAAGACATATACAAATTATAGGAGCCAAAAGGTTACTTACTGCAGAAACAACAAAAGTTAGTTAAAAAGAAAACTGATTACATACTTAGTTGCCTTGGCGTCCATGGAATTGTCAACAAGATCAGCTATTGCACCAAAACACCATGCAGAATGAGCATTTCCAAGAGTGTTAAGGTAACTTGGATCAGCACGCACAAAGTTTTTCTTCACACAATCAGCATTGTTCTTAGTGGTCTTGTTAGATTTGGAAGCTCCTTCTACAAATTCACAAATTCAATAATCAGGAATATGGGACAAAAAGAAAAGATACAAAATGATAAACTTGAAACATCAGCTAGAAAGTGGCGAAGTCATCTCATACAAACATAAATGAAGAAATGCCATTTTACGAAGAGAGTAGAGTAAGTTACTTGGAGAAGCATGCGCATTGGCATCCATTCCGTTCGTAGGAGGCTTTATTGTCTTTCGTTTCACTGGCCTCCTGGTAGTATTCTGTTTCAACGGAAGGCTTGAAGGGCCTAATATTGGGTTCAAATAACAAGTAAAAACTGAATTACTAACTGGACAAGAGCAAAAGTTCGAAGGTTCACTTTTCAGCTCAATATACAGAATGTAAATGTAAATTCATATGCAAACTTGCTACCTCATATACATCAAAGCTCTTAAATAATCTCAAGTAAATGTTGAATGAGGGACATCCTACCCAGTTGT
>JAJJMA010279389.1:0-10184 GCA_023529015.1 Papaver nudicaule | reverse complement strand
TGGCCTTGTGTCATGACCAGTATTTGATCCCACAAATTACTGTGAGTACAAGAATGTATGAGACAGATTCGGTGCCATGTGTCCATTACAATGGTTTGCTTGCAAACTGTTAGTTGGATATGGATGAATCTAAAGGAGTATTCTTGAGCAAAGAGTCCATGGATCACAGCTGAGGATGTTCTCACGTCTAAGTTCTGGCTCAGCCCAGTACTTCCAGCGGAATCCAGATTTGACGAAATCTGACAGGCGGACGGTTCCCGAACCGGTTCGCAAACCAGAAACTCGGAATTCTTCTGAGTTCGAATGGCTGAACATTTCGCGAACCAGTACGCGAACCTGAATGTCGGTCATTCTGCCTGGTGTCGGATTTAGTGAAGATTCTTTCAGAATTTCACTCTGAGTCAAATTGCAAACTCCTTTATCTCTTAGATGGACTTGGTTATACAGAATATCTTTTGTGTTCCATCTAACGATCCTCAATGAGTCAATAAGATGAGATTATCTCTGGTCTATTGGATTTCTATCTTGAAGTGTTTTTGAGCTAACAAAACACTTGGCAGATAATTCTAAAAAGAAGTCCAATTGAGATTAATCTCTATTACTTGGTTGCCAAGTTTAGGGTTTCCCTAACTTGTGGGACAAGTAATTGATTGCTTTATTCCAAAGCAACCTATCTTATTGAGTGCTATAAATAGAGGTGTCTACGGACAAATACCGCAAGCATCAAGCATACGTGAAGGTCCTTAGGGAAGGTAGCGTAAACTCTTTTCACTTCGGTGAATGCTTGTTGTGGTATAGTCATCCTCTATAGGTTGCAGCTCCTCTGGGAACTCCCTACGACTATAAAGACTTCTCTTGAGAGTTGGGAAGCACAGGTAGATTGATCCCTTTGTGGTTGATCAGATTAACCTGTAACCTCAGTAACCTATCTTAGTTCTTGTCTATTTTAAAGTCCGTCTCTTCTGCAATACGGCTATTCAAGAACTAGTTAAGTTACGTAAAGGTTGGAAAGGTAGCAACGCACGGCTGCACTCGGTGTTGTAAGACCTAGTTAACTCCAGTTATACAAGTTCCTTAAGTGGTTCTTCGTGTATAATTGAGGTAGATTCGAATTGGGCATTGCTTACTTGGTTTGCATGTCAGCCCCGATTCAAGAAGTAGATTTCCGTATGACCTGGATTTAACAATCCGAAGGAAGTCATCTTATGTGTGTTAAACTGATAGAGGACAGTTACACCATACGTCAACAATTTGGTTGAAAATCCAGTATTGCTGACACAAGCCTTTGACATCGATCAAAGCAACTCCTAGGCTTGTAAAGGACGTCAGCTGGGGGAATCAAGTGCGTGACGATCTGTGGGGGATCTAGAGACGTAAGGAAGGCGACAGTAGCCAATTCGCTTGGAGGGCTTGAGTTGGTCTCTGCTACATCCCAGACCGAAGTCTTATAGTAGGCTAGTGTTTGTAGTCAGTTTGTATTGGGCGGTGTTCAAACTGGACGAGGTCCCGAGGTTTTTCTGCAAGGCAGTTTCCTCGTTAAAAAAATCTCTGGTGTCTTGTGTGCTTTTACTTACCGCATTATAACTCTGATTTATAATTAAAGCACCAAGTAGTACGTTATTGCATAACTGTCGAGTTGACTCCAAAGTACTCTTTGTCGAGGTCTAACAACTCCAGTTATAAGTTTGGATATTGAATTTTGAGATCGTCCAGACTTAAACCATAAGACTCACGAGCCAAAACGAAAAGTTGGTAGTATTCGGTACCCCTCCTTTTTCAAGTACTCCTTTAGATTCATCCATATCCAACTAACAGTTTGCAACCAAACCATCGTAATGGACACATGGCATCGAATCTGTCTCATTCATTCTTGTACTCACAGTAATTTGTGGGATCAAATACTGGTCATGACACAAGGCCATGTTACACAAGAATACGATCTCAATCGCTATTATCACTACTAAAGTAGTCGACTATATTTCGAAAGAATAGATAAAGTAGAATAGAAGAATATCCATAAAGTCATAACTCCTACTAACCTTTTGTCGATGAAGAATAATTGATGTCTTATTTGTCTTCACAGTCTTCGTCTTCAAGGTCTCTACCACTTTGTCTATATCCCAATTCTGAAATCTAAACTCTAGTAGGCTAAATCAAGAATTGAGTTTTGACACCTAAAACTGACAACTAGCTTGACATACCAACGCTAGTGGGTTTGACCGGACAATGCCCTAACAATCTCCCCCTTTGTCAATTTTAGTAACAAAACCAATTTACATATGGATTCAAATAATATACAATGAAGTACTAACCAGATGTAGCTCTTGATTTCTTGAATTCTTCAACTTCTCCCTTGAGTCTTGATGTGTTCGTTAAACTGTTGTTGATGAATCCGTAGTCAGCAGTCACAACATATCCAGCTCAAACAACCATAAAGGTACGCTTAAGCTTACTTGGGTTTAGTATGCTCATCCCACATGTTGTTTGTGCGTAAGAGTAAGAATCTGAGCAAACTTTGAAGTTGGTGTATCAGAACTTATAAAGTGATTCTACTCATTCTTGATACGAAGCTTGTTCTCAGCTTTAATTACTCCCCCTTACTTGATACTTTATGAAAAGCACAACAAGTAAGCACATGATGTTCTCCCCCTATGGTAATGCAACCACAAGAACAAGAACCATATGTATTCTCCCCCTATTTTTCACAAAAATATGACAAAGTAGTTTGAGACTAGGGTTTCATACACTAACAGGTGAAGCCAAGTACTCGCATATCAAGTTTAAAGATGGTATACTTAGGTAATCTGAACAACAAGATACCTGAGTTCTCACCTTATGGAGAAATAAAGATACACTTTCTCCCAATATTCCACATCCACGCTCCCCAAAAAGATTTGTTATTAAGCGCAAGTTCAATAAAGAACTCTCCCCAGTGTGGTGTCATTCAATAAAGAATAACTGACAAAGACGAACATGGACAAGAACAATTGAATGTTATCCAGTTTTGCTTTGTTGATAATCTCTTTTCCTTAGCCACTTTTTTCGGAAAAAGAGTTATATGATTCTGAGTTTGGGAAACCCTAAAAACCATATTATCAAAAGTTTCTTAATCGTGAGAAAAAGCATAACTTTTGTAAATAGACACAGCTTTACGTCACTACCGAAGCAATGGAAAAAGCTATGTTTTGCAATAAGATTGAGGTAGACAAATCAAGTATTGCAAACATCATTAATAACATCTAAACATAACTTTTATTAATGAATTAAAGTAGTACATGCTTGAAACTCTAAAAAGCATGAAAGGCAAACTACTAAACAGATTTAGTTTATATTCCTTAGGCAAAAGTAAGAACAAGTTCTCACAAGGAACCAACTAATTCTCATTGAAAGAAGTCATGATGAAGTCATTAATTTCCTTAATATCTTGATCTTCATTCATGGGCATAGGAAAATCAAACTCGAATTCCTTAGTCTCTTTTGTAGAAACTTTATGCACTTCTTTCAAAAGCTCTTCTTGTTGACTCGTAAGAGCTTTTTGACCAGCCTGAGTTTTGAGAAACACTTCTCCAAGAGATCTTAATTCTCTCTTTGTTTCTCTGTATTCTTTGAGAATGGATGCAATCCTTTGATTCTTCCGAGAAGGTTTTTCATCCTTGTCAGATTTTGATTTCTTCTTATTCCTCTTGAACCAGGGTTTCTTTCCTTTGTTTTTGGTTGTTTTCAAAGGATCATCTGGTTTCATGGTACCCTTGTCAGTTGACTTAGGATCCTTGCCTTGAGAAGTAATATCAAGGATTTCTAACATGTTGAAAAGTTTAGAATGAAATAAGAATAAACTTCTGATTTCCTTATAAACAGTTCTTTCAAGAGTTCTTCGAAGAGATAAGGATTACATTAACTACCAGATACGATGAGGATTTACCCTAATATCGATCTGATGACGCGGGACGGTTCGAGAACCGGGTACGCGAATTTCTTTTGTTTTTCATTGACGTGTCTCACTTTCAGAGATTCTCATAAACAATTTTAACCTTTTGTTTAGACAGTCTGATCCCTTGTGATCATGAGTTTCATGGAGCAAGGCTCAACATTACACTCTATGTCTAGTGACAATGAAAAGGTGCTTAATTGTGGATCATCAATTACTTACAACATGGATACAGAAAACGAAAAAGACTCTAGGACTTGCCCGACTACATTATGACTTCTCATCCCAAGGGGCAGTGGATGAGATGTCAATCCTTATTGCACTTAGTGCGAAGAAGGTAGAGCATGGTTATGCTCTTGATGTGGTATTGAGTCTTTTTCCGAACTAAGTTTGCCTCTCTTAGTTCTGACTCTCTTGAATTTCTCCGCTCCTTGTGTTGCCCTTAAGGAGTTAGAGTTTTTTCGATCTTTATTGGCTGCTTCAAAGATTCGAATAACATTCATGAGTCTGGCCGCTTTCCTTTGCAGTTTATTCACATGTTTGACTTTACGTTTGTACACATGGCACTGCTCGTAATCATGTCCCTTTTTAGCACAGTAGCTGCACCTAACAAGGCGTTGCTTGTGTAACATAGGGATGATTACCTCTTTGCAGGATATATATCACTAGAGATTGTGTCCATGGGGGTGGGACATGTTTCTAGTTCTGATTTGGAATCACCCATGTTATCAGATTTGACACATTCTGCAACTAGAGCTACTTCACTTTCTTCATCAGCTGAGTAGTAAACATCAGATGAATCATCAAGTGAGGCTGCAAAGGCTTTCCCTCCGGTATATTTCCTCTGATTGGGACATTCCTCAGCCAAATGGCCAAAACCTTTGCACTTATAGCATTGTGGCATATCATCATCATCTCCCCTTTTGTTCCCTTCCTTAGGTGGGACTCTATCATGAGGCTTAGGAGTTGATAGTGGGACGTTCTTGATGAAACGCTTACCTCTCTTCTTTAGAAGATCTCTAAACTGACGATTTATCAAAGATATCTCTTCATCAGATTCATTCCCACTATGATTGCCGGCGTCGGTGTTCGAAGTACACTCTTCGTTTACAAGTTTCCTTGTTTTTCCAGTAGCTCTAAGCCCAATGTTCTTAGGGTTACTGTGCTCATGATCGAAGATTTTCAGCTTTGCAACAAGGTCACTTCTTGTCATGTCTAAGCCGTGTACTTCTTGGATGGCTTGCTTTTTGGACTCGTACCTTGATGGTAGTGACCTCAGAATTTTACTCACAATGTCCCTTTCCGGAATAGTTTTACCATAGGTGTGACAGGCATTGACTATTTCAGACAATTTGTGATTAAATTCTTCAAAGGTATCATCCTCAAGCATTCGAAGGTTTTCCCAGTCAGACATGAGATTTTGAAGTCTAGCTTCTTTCTCTGTTGTATTACCTTCGAATACGTTCCTTAATCTTTTCCAAGCCTCGTAAGAGGTTTCACATGTAGCTATGTGATGGAAGAGATCAGGTGTAACTGCATGAATGATAGCATTAAGCCCATCATAGTTTTGCTTAGCGGCGAGTGTTTCCACATCATCATAAACCGCTATGTCTTTAGGAACAGTTTTACCGTCAACTTCAACAGTCGGTGGTATATATTCCTTTACGACATAAACCCAAGTTTTGAAGTCTCGGGCTTGCAAAAACGAAGTCATTGCAGTCTTCCACCATAGGTAATTTGTGCCATCGAACTTTTGTGGTACGTTACAAGCTCTTACGCTTTGATCCATGACTTACAAGCCTAGATAAACACAGACAGATACGTCTTTAATGTGTTCACCTGCTCTGATACCAACTGAAAAATGAGGGGTACCGAAATACTACCAACTTTTCGTTTTGGCTCGTGAGTCTTATGGTTAGGTTTGGACGATCTCAAAAATCAATATCCAAACCTAGATAACTGGAGTTGTGATCTTGGGGATCAACTCAACAAAGTTGGAACTTCGGAGTTAAACTCAGCGGTTATTGGATAACGTACTACTTGGTGCTTTAATTATACAATCAGAGATATAATGCGGAAAGTAAAAGCACACAAGACACCAGAGATTTTTTTAACGAGGAAACTGCCTTGCAGAAAAACCTCGGGACCTCGTCCAGTTTGAACACCGCCCAGTACAAACTAACTACAAACACTAGCCTACTATAAGACTTCGGTCTGGGATGTAGCAGAGACCAACTCAAGCCCTCCAAGCGAATTGGCTACTGTCGCCTTCCTTACGTCTCTAGATCCCCCACAGATCGTCACGCACTTGATTCCCCCAGCTGACGTCCTTTACAGGCCTAGGAGTTGCTTTGACCGCTGTCAAAGGCTTGTGTCAGCAATACTGGCTTTGCAACCTAATTGTTGACGTATGGTGTAACTGTCCTCTATCAGTTTACCACACACAAGATGACTTCCTTCGGATTGTTAAATCTAGGTCATACGAAAATCTACTTCACAAATCGGGGCTGACACGCAAACCAAGTAAGCAATGCCCAATCTGTATCTACCTCAGTTATACACGAAGAATCACTTAAGAAGCTAGTATAACTGGAGCTAACTAGGTCTTACAACACCGAGTGCAGTCGTGCGTTGCTACCTTTCCAACCTTGTTGAGTAACGTATCAGTATAGCAGAAGAGACGGACTATGGAATAGACAAGAACGTGATCAGGTTACAGGTTAATCCGATTTCAACCAAATATGATTTCAATCTCCTACCTGTGCTTCCCAACTCTCAAGAGAAGTCTTTATAGTCGTAGGGAGTTCCCAGAGGAGCTGCAACCTATAGAGGATGACTATACCACAACAAGCATTCACCGAAGTGAAAAGAGTTTACGCTATCTTCCCTAAGGACCTTCACATATGCTTGATGCTTGCGGTATTTGTCCGTAGACACCTCTATTTATAGCACTCAATAAGATAGGTTGCTTTGGAATAAAGCAATCAATTACTTATCCCACAAGTTAGGGAAACCCTAAACTTGGTAACCAAGTAATAGAGATTAATCTCAATTGGAATTCTTTTTAGAATTATCTGCCAAGTGTTTTGTTAGTTCAAAAACACTTCAAGATAGAAATCCAACAGACCAGAGATAATCTTATCTTATTGACTCATTGAGGATCGTTAGATGGAACACAAAAGTTATTTATGTTTTACACAAGTCCATCTAAGAGATAAAGGAGTTTGGAATTTGACTCAGAGTGAAATTCTAAGAGAATCTTCACTAAATCCGACACCAGCAAGATGACTATCGTCAGGTTCACGTACTGGTACGCGAAATAAATAGCCATCTCGAACTCAGGGAATTTCCGAGTTTCTGGTACGCAAACCAGTTCGTGAACCGTGCGCCTGTCAGATTTCGTCAAATCTGGATTCCGCTGGAAGTACTGGGCTAAGCCAGAACTTAGACGTGTGAACGTCCTCAGCTGTGATCCATGGACTCTTTGCTCAAGACTACTCCTTTAGATTCATCCATATCCAACTAACAGTTTGCAAGCAAACCATCGTAATGGACACATGGCACCGAATCTGTCTCATTTATTCTTGTACTCACAATAATTTGTGGGATCAGATACTGGTCATGACACAAGGCCATGTTACACAAGAATACGATCTCAATCGCTATTATCACTACTAAAGTAGTCGACTATATTTCGAAATAATAGATAAAGTAGAATAAAAGAATATCCATAAAGTCATAACTCCTATTAACCTTTTGTCGATAAGAATAATTAATGTCTTCTTTGTCTTCACAATCTTCGCCTTCAAGGTCTCTACCACTTTGTCTATATCCCAATTCTGAAATCTAAACTCTAGTAGGCTAAATCAAGAATTGAGTTTTGACACCTAAAACTGACAACTAGCTTGACATACCAACGCTAGTGGGTTTGACCGGACAATGCCCTAACAGCAACCATACTATTCCACATTGTAGAGGCCTCCTCTTTCCTCGGAGCCCTACATGTGGAGGGGGCGTGTTGGAGATCTAAGTGTAGATCTAAGTGGAGACAAAGAAGGTCTTGATCCCACCTTAGTCACATCTTAGGCCCACATTGCTTAGACCCCTAACTAGGATCCTAAATATAAGTATGAGGGCCACTCCACTCATTGCCAATTGATTTTGAGTGTGAAGCCCAAGTGTTTCTATCATGAAAAATAGGCTGCACACAAGGTATGTACAGACTTATGAACAGGCTACATACTGAGATATATGTAGACTCAACAAAGTAGACTCCAATCTGTGAATCAGTACACCAACGACTCCAATTCGAAATCCAACACTTAGCTTCACCATTAAAACTCGCAAGACTTTCAACACTACTATGTAATCATAGGTGAGGGCTGTCGTGAAGTAAGAATTGAGCATTGCAGTATGAAATTGAGCATTAAAACACAATTGTGCAGCAACAAAATCACCCACAACATCACAACCTTCTATTGATTTTAAGAAATTAATTCACTATCAAATGGAACACCATTAAGCTTCTCCCTAACTAACAATTGTAGTAGAAATAGGCATGCTCAGATCTAATAGCATCAGGAATCAAGACAAGCAAGACTTGATAAAGAAATTAGATGAAAACCTAATTATGATGAAAACCTAGGTCGAAATTGAAATTGAATACCCGATGTTGCAGTGAATCAGAAATTGAACACAAGAAGTCATTTCTGAAGTAATCTAAAGATAGAAATCGAGATTACCAGCAGAGAATCGAATCTAAACAGTTGAGGTAGAAGAATCAAGCTCCGACGAAACAAAACCACAAACCTAATTAACCAAGAGCTCAAGTGAGAAGAACGATTTTCAGATCTGAGTTCATGCTTGATCCAGTCTATTGACGTAGCAGGTAGTACCAGACGAAACCCTAATTCTCCACAGACCTCCATTAACAACTCCTCTAACAACTCCAAGAACAGCAGCAGAAGAGATTGATGATGATAAACAGCGGAAGACTTCGGATCACTACCCTCAGAAATTGAATTTCTGAGTCTGATACCATGATAACATGGATATCTACATCTTTGCAATACGGTTTGAATTCAATAGAATTATAAAAGAAGATAAATTTTACATTGGGTTTCTGTGTGTTTATAAACACATCGCTCAACTCTCTCAGACATGTGCGTTAAGCACGCTTACAAGTTTCCTCACATTTCTCTCATGACTACAATTCATTACACTCTCGTTACACCTCAGTATAATCAGTCACACACACACATTACATTCTATTATTTTCCACTTAATTAAGATCCACCTCTGAGGAAGACAATGCTGTATGATTTGAACAGTTTTTAGCCAAACATCTTTGGTTGACGGTTATTCATTTTACTAAACAACCGTACACACTCATTCCAAAACCCTATTTTAGCATGAGAACCTACAAGCGAACTCCAAGAAGCAATATTAACTTGATCCATATTTTCGAAAACCTTAAAACATGATCTGATTTCTCCACATTTTCCATACAAGTTAGTCAAACTATTGTGAACATATAAGTCAGAGTCAAACCAAAACTTATAAACATGTTCATGGACTTGCAGAGGTATGTCCCTGTTGATTAGAGAAGATCCTCGAGGCGTTTATCTAGAAACTGAAGTTCCACGAATCAAGGAATCTCATCAAGCATTTCTTAGATAGATCCCCATGTTGAGTGCTATGGTAGAGTGGGTAAGTTAAATACTCTCACTAAATATAAAGAGAAAGGATCCCCTCACCCTTTTAACCTCACACTATCTCACACTTTCGACACTTTTATATATAAAATTTAAACAATATCGAATTGGAAGCTAATATTTTAGAGACATGTTTTTCTAGTAGAGCTCTATATTCTTACCAATAATGAGCACATTCCGAAACGTATATCACTACTATTTACTAGTTTAAAAATCAGCCGTTGAAAATCAACAAATATTTAACGGTTGAAATTAAGATCGGTATATAATGAGTTTGATATTTCAAAATACACTCATTTTTGGTATGAATGTAAAGCTCAGTAACGTAAATATATCCCCAAATTTTAACTTCAAAGATGATATCGTTTGGATTTTATACGAAAAATGACGTCGAAAGTGTGAGAGTGTGAGATTAAGAGTGTAAGGGGATCCTTTCTCAAATATAAATGGTTTAGTTGTTGTAACCTCAAGGCTCAAGCCCCTTGAAACATGATATGAATTCTTGCCTATGAATGAGATGTGGTTTCAATTTCACCAGTAGT
>JAJJMA010279376.1:0-11219 GCA_023529015.1 Papaver nudicaule | reverse complement strand
TGAGTAATATAGTGCCTAATTTTGCAGTTGGCGTTATAGATAAGTGGTCCTGACTATATCACCACTTCATTCAATCTAAGAAGACAAAAAACCCTTCTCTCTTCTACCCCTCTGCTTTGCTGGCTTCCCCCCTTCCCTTCTCTGTTTTTTTCTGGTGGTTTTCGTGGGTTTGTTTTCTCCAAACAGAAGAGAAAACTACTATATCACACACACAACACAAGAAAGCTCCTTTCAGTTCCGCCCAATCGCCAGCAAACATTCATTCAAAGAAAAACCACCACCCCTTTTCTTCTTCTCTCACTCTGTAATTTCTCTGTATTTCTTGGTCCAAACTCCAGAACCTATACAACAATAAGTGAGGGAAGAAGAAGAAGAAGAAGAAAGGGGCTCCTTCTTCGCATCATCATCTGTTTCTGTCTGATTTGATAGATCCCTATAGATCTAAACGCTTTCGCAATCACATGCCTGTCTCTTACTAGATCTTAATCGTTACCAGCTGTACAACAGTAGACGAGACTGTGTCCAAGTCCAGATATTAGGGAGAGAATAATAAAGCAACGAAACAAAAAAACGGTGAAAATTTCTTCCCTTTTTTTTATAAATTCTTTGAGAAAAATTGTGAATTTCTTATTATTACTTGTTCAGAGTCTTAAAATGGGTTCTTTTCAGTTTTCTTGATTGTAAGTAGGATTTGACTTGTTTTGTAGAATTTTTTTTTTTTTTTTTTTTTTGTTTTCAAACCCCTTTGATTGTTGAATTTCTAAATTCTCTGACTTTTAATTGTTTGGGTTTTGCAGAGGAGATAGAATTTTGGTTAATTTGTTGTTGTTGTTGCATATCCATAGTTGGATGTGTATAATTGGAGATTGGTGTAAGGTGGTGAGATGAGGGATGCTATCTGTATTGATGAACCTTCTGAGGGCCTGTTGGCGGCCATCATCGGATCGTTATGTTCATTCAGGTGGGGATTCAGTAGGTCGGCAAGAAGGATTGCTTTGGTATAAAGATACTGGCCAACATTGGAATGGAGATTTTTCAATGGCTGTAGTTCAAGCCAATAATTTACTTGAAGATCAGAGCCAGCTTGAGTCTGGGTCTCTAAGCAATTACGAAGCTGGTCCGTATGGGACTTTTATTGGTGTTTATGATGGACATGGGGGGCCTGAGACTGCACGTTTCGTCAATGATCACCTCTTCCGCCATCTAAAGAGTAAGAAGAAGCTTCCTCAATCCTCTCAAATTCATGTGTTCAATTGTGATTTGTTAGAAAATATATATTGGACATAGCGGTGATAAAAATGCAGTAGCTTGTTAGGAGCAATTATAATTTGGATTCAAACACTTTAGGTTGTACTTTTAAAATGTTCTTTGTCTTCAACTTCGCTGGTATTTACTCACAGTATCGGTGTTTTATCTAGTTGGTTCTAAAACATCAGTTGTTGGTCTCTCTGCAGGGTTTGCTTCAGAGCAAAAATCTATGTCCGCAGATGTTATACGGAAAGCTTTTCTAGCGACTGAGGAAGGGTTTCTCTCTGTTGTGTCCAGACGATGGTCAACTAATCCCCAATTTGCAGCTGTTGGATCTTGCTGTCTTGCTGGGGTCATCTGCGACGGGACTCTCTACATTGCTAATGCTGGTGACTCCCGCGCTGTTTTGGGGAGACTTGATAAGGCAACTGGAGAGGTTATGGCTATTCAACTGTCTGCAGAGCACAATGTCAGCATAGAGTCTGTGAGGCAGGAGTTGCATGCTTTGCACCCTGAGGATCCCCATGTTGTAGTCTTAAAGCACAACGTGTGGCGGGTTAAGGGCCTCATACAGGTAACATTTGCCAGGAGTTGCAATTGGATGTTAGAATCAGCTTGGACTCGGATCTTTTGTTAATTGTTTGTTCTCAAGTTATTATCATGTAGCGTTGTCTATTGTCGACATAGAAGTATTTGATGAATTTGGTGCCAGATTGTAGTATGGACAGATCTTATCCTTCGGCGTTATAGTTTTTGCTTGATAGTTTAGCAATGTCCTTGGGATGTATTGTCTTTGCCTCAAGTGGCTGGTTTCAAGTTTTTTGAACCTGGCTATAGTATCAGCTCCATATTGTCTTTTCTCTTCCACCTGGTGCATTCATAGATTTTGCACCACTTCTCTGCGTGCATTTTCGGTGCTCCAGTAGTTGCCTGTCTTGTTATTCTCTTCTACAATATGCTTCTGCCTATTATATTTGTCATAGGTTTCAAGCAGGTCTTGAGAGTTTATATTGAGTGTGAGCAATTTTGATGAAGTTATTAGCTTGGGAATATTGGAGGGGAGAGACAAAAATGTGTTATTTTGACTGTGGGTAGATAGGTTCCTTGTTTACGGTCAGCGCTACACTTCAAATGCTGAAGGGCTTGTTTTTCAGATGACAATTAGGAGAATTATTCTTACAGTGGTTGAATGCTCTGATATTGATATGCAGTTTGCGGCTGAACTAGTGGTCCATTTTGGGATCCACTGCTGTTCGGAACTTTTGCTTAATGTTGTAATTAGTATGTATGTAGGTCATATCTACATAATGAGTTTAAGTTTTTCATTTTCCGAAGGGTCACGAGCTAAATATGAGCAGAATGAATAGATGTGGTTATGTTGATATGTGGCAAACCTAAAATCCATATTGTTTGGTCAGAATGTCAGGAAATTTTTGTCATTTTATTTTCTTGCAGCAAGTTTTACGAATTTGTATCTAATGATGCTTTATTGTCTTGCAGATTTCCAGATCCATTGGCGATGTATACTTGAAAAAGGCTGAGTTCAACAGGGAGCCTTTATTTGCTAAGTTTCGCCTTCGAGATCCTATCAGAAGGCCTATACTGACTGCTGAACCAGCTATTTCTGTTCAGCCATTGCAGCCACATGATCAGTTTCTTATATTTGCTTCTGATGGGCTTTGGGAGCACTTTACCAACCAGGAAGCTGTCGATATGGTTCAAAAGCACCAGCGTAATGTAAGATATTCATCTCAATTGATAATTATGATTTTGTGTTATTCTGTACAACAGTTTTTTTATTCCATTTGATTATCTTCTTAATTGTCTAGGAGATAATCTGAGCTTAGCTTTAGTGGACTTCATTCAATTTCCTGAATGATAGCAGATAAGCACTGATTTTAACGTAATGTTGTTAACTGAAGTTTCTTGTTTCTAATTGACCACCGCTTGTTGCATATCATAGTTATGCCAGTGGAGGTGTCACTGTAGCTGTGTATTCCAAGCTTGCGTTACATTCACCTTAGACAGCCACCGTTCTCTATGTCACGTCTTAGATGGGACCAGAATAAAGCTTATTTTGATTTGATGAGTACTCATGCAACTGATTTCCACATTTTCTGCATATGTTTCTTGTCTTGCTCCCCATCCCACTAGACTCCTAGCTGTCTCCCTCTGACATGATTTCGTCATGGTTGAATTGGACAACTTTTTGAATACCTCCAACAAACATCAGATTATCTCGAGTCCATTAATTAGATATCTGATTGGCAGGTTGAATAGAGGATTATGACCCATTATTGAAAGGAATGACTTGGTTGGTCGGATTATTGGTATGACAAAAGAATGTTCAACTGGAAATTCTGTCACATGCCAGTGGTTCCCTATTAGAAACTTTAGCTCTTGCTAACAAAAGAGTGAAAGCTTACGTTCATTTTCTGTTCATGCAGGGAAGTGCTAAGAGGCTTGTGAAAGCTGCTCTGCAGGAAGCAGCAAAGAAGAGAGAAATGAGATACTCGGATCTGAAGAAGATCGACCGCGGGGTCCGTCGTCATTTCCACGACGACATCACGGTTGTAGTGGTTTTCCTTGATTCAAACCTCGTGAGCAGGGCCAGCTCAACAAAGGGTGCAACTATGTCTGTTAGAGGGGGCGGTGTTACCATACCTTCAAATACTCTTGCTCCGTGTGCCACACCTGTTGAAGTTGGTATCACCTGATAAGACCTACTTGTATTCTCTTGTTATATTCAACAGTGGACCCACCCAGATCTCCTTCCTGACTAGGAGGATATGCCGTTGAGCAGTTTTCATGAAGGATAGAGGGGTAGCAAGCTTTCAATTCTTGGATGTGAACTGCAATATCTACCTGAGAGGATTGGCACTTGAGTTTCTGAGCGACGGAGACAAGGAAAACGAAATGAGATAAGAGATATAGATAGAGAGCTTCAAGGGTGATAAAGCTCGAATTACACTAGGACAGTTTCTCACTGCTTATTCAATTTTCTTCTTTCTTTTTGAGATCTTTTATCCTTTGTAAATTGTGTGAGACAACAGCCATCTAAATCCTAAATTTTCTCCATTTTCTTTTCTGCTGTCTTGTTTATTTTACTCTGTTCACTTGTAATGGGTTTCAGACTTAGTACTGTGTCAGACAGCTTTGTGACCGAGGACTTGGCACAAATACATACTATAACCTTTGATGGTGAAAGTTAATGATCCGAGAAGAAAGTTTACACCACAGAGAAGAGTCGGAAGCCATTTCAACTGATGGAATGAAACAGAAAGATCTCCTCCAAGTGGGTATGACTGCATTTCTTGAGCCAGACATGTTAATTGACAACCTCCCAAATTCATTGCAGGTGAGTCACAGCTGATTCAGCTTACTCATTCTCTTAACTACTGTATGTAGATAAACTTGGTCTGACAACTGTTCTTGGTCCTACACTGGATATGATATAAAAATAAACCTTGCATGACACCTGGGTTGCACAGACGTGCCGATTTTGGGCCCGAGTCCGTGTCGGACTCGTGTCGGACACGGACACGACACGCATACGACGCGGTCAACTCAGTCAACTCGGTAAACTCTCTACTTTGAAGTGATAATTTAGTATGTTCTCCCTTGAGATTGGAACTCTCAAGGTCATAATCCCATCTAAGGAGCTTAACCATTGAGCTATTCACGCTTTTGTGTGTATGTTGTATAATTTCAGCATTTTATACTACTTCTCCTAGGATTAATTTCATATATTAGTATAGTTAAATTATATATTTACTCAATATATAAACGTGTCCGCGTTCTACAATTTTGAGACCTCGTTCGTGTCCGCGTCCGTGCCGTGTCGTGTCCGCATCTCCGTATCCGAGTCCGTGCAACCCAGAATGACACAGACAAACCTTTGCTTTGCTTGCTGTCATTTGGATCTTCGTGCAGTTTTAAGCTTTTTATTTGGTCCATACATCATACATGTTATGCCTTTGGGTTTTGTCAAGATGATTTTTTTGTAGTACAATGAAAATTCTTTGATTGCAATTGCATACACCACCCACTGTTGCTGTTGCTGTTGCCTGTTGGTGCTAGTGCCATGGTTGACTGAACCATGTGGATCCCACAAGTTAAAGGTGGTGAAAATAAAAGCTACGGTTTGTGATAAGAGCACCATTTGATCACATGGGTCACTTTAGAAGTGGAATTAAAAACCTATCCATGGCTCCATGATGATGGAAAGTTTGCAGATTGTATAGAAAGCTACAACTAGATCTTGAGAAGTACACAATATATGGAATGGAAGGTGTAAACTCTTTCAAGAATTTTATCAAAGCATAAAGAGAGAATAATAAAATTCTTGTTTTCTCAATAATTCTGAACAAGGATTGGGTTTCAGTTGTTGTCCACATGTTAACTGAGTGCAATGGAAATTTCCTTTGGTTTGCTCATCTTTCAAGTTAAGGAAAAGAACCCATGTGTAGGGAATGCCTAATAAAGATGGTTCATTTCTTTATGTTGAAATAATTGGTGTGCTTTCAATCTGCAGAGACTTAGAAGCTTCCTTTTCTCTAAAATTTGCCATAATCATCCATTATCCAGCTTTTGGGCTCCACTTGAGAATTGCAATAGAATAGAATTAATGCAGTCTCCACTTCTGGATGATAATTGAGAAAAGGAATTTCTAAGTTGGCTTTTCATGAGAATGAGCATGAACATGATGACTTTTTACATTGATTTTGAAATGAGCATGTCATATAGATTAAAGAGTGAAGACCATTGTGTTAAGGAATCATGGGGTTGATTTTAGTTTGGGAAATTCATAATTGATTAAGTGGTTTGACATGGTGCTCAAGTGAATATATACAATGTGGTTATAAAATGCACTACTTGGAAGAATATGGGTATGACTTGGGAGGGTTAAGGACCCAATGCCTTCCAACATGAACTAGGATGGTCACTTTAGGTTTTGGTCAAGTCAATCATGATGCCTGTTCTCAATGGTCTTAATTCATTGATTATGGTAACTCAGCTTCAAATAATCACCATTTACCAAAATCCAATGACAATCAGCAATGTCCATGTCAAACTGATAACAACATTGGTGCTAGTTCAGTACTAATATTTGGAGAATATAACTCCATCAATAAGTTCAATTTACATATATACAATTAGTAAGGTGTTTCAAAGGTTACAGAGTCTTGTTTCACTGAAATTCCTATTTTACATACAATGACACCAAGAACTGAGAGAAAAGTATGAATTCACTTACTACTACGGCAGGGGAACGTATCCCTAAAAATGGAATGATATCCACTTGCAACCAATCCTCTACAGCTGATCCCACCGTTGCACCCACAACAAGTCCCCCAATTGTTATTACTGTAGACATTCCTGCAAAGGCATTCAGGGAACGACCAAAATACACTGTTAGAAAAGAAATGGGACAGTGCTAAAAAAAGATACTACTGGTGAACACACATCCACCAGATCTAAGTGACCGAAAAGCCTTAGGAATGATATTTAACAGGTACTAGAGGTGCCAACTGCCAAGTACTGTCACTGTTTCTAAATTTTGCAGAACTTTCATCAGGAAGGGATGAAGGGAAAATAAGAAAACGAGGAGTACATGAACTAGCTTCTAGGTGATTGAAGTCATTTAACTAGATAAATCCATGAAAGTCCGCAATAAGTGTCAGAAGTATGGTTTCTTACTTGGACTGCTATTCTTTTTCGTCAACAAGTATAATGACGCTCCAAAGCCAGCAGCTAATATCAGTCCAGGAATGTCCGCCCCTGCATAAGGTTCCACCGATGATACGGAAGCTCCATTGATATATGTTAAACCCATTAAGGCTCCATAAACTCCTGCGTGTATCCCTAAGTTGTTGGCAGATGGTGCTTCAACTGAAACTGGTATACGCTTGAGTGTAGCTTGTAATGACTGAGGGGTTGAACTCATTTCTGGACCATTTACAGTCTGAACATCAGCATAACGAATATTGTTACTCACAACTTTTCCTGCGCAGCGCTGCATCAAACTTTGCATGAGTAACATGTCATATGCAGCCTCTACCTGTAACACAAGCAAACACATTATTTCGGTTCCCGCATATGATTTGCAAATGTGATGCACCCAAGGTGAGAAAAACATGGCCGCAAAAAAATAAACCAAAGCTCTAACTCGATTGGACATGGAAAAGTGAAAACTTGGAGTTTTCTTGAAGCTCCGTCGATCATTTTGGACACAGAGAACATTCAGAAGGAAATTTGAAAGAATGGCATGGGCAAAACCAAACATCTCATAAAATCGTTGATACAATTTTGGGGTCATATACATATCTAGGCAGGACAGATTTCAGAATAAGAAATCTGCAAATCTTTTAGCATGAAGGACCTGCGCAGGACTATTTCTGAGCTGCATGCTAATTGGGTTAGCAACAAATAGAGCACATTCGACGACAGCTTTCCAAATTTAGGACAATGACCAAAGTAAGAAGCAGTGAAGGGCGTTAATATCAGTTCTTTGAATCAACCCACTAAATCCATCCAAATTGTATACTAGTTACGATGCTATTGGGGTGAAGTCCCATCTTTCAAGAAAAAGAAAAAAAACATGAATGTACTTTTATGCCTCTCCATCTCTCCGCATGATGCATGGATTTGTGGAGGCACGCACGTCTTTGTACTCCTTATCCAAGCTTCTCATCACAAATTCCATGGAGATAGGTAGCGAGATACTTCACCAGACAGAAGATGAATTTGTGCAGGACTAGTCTCCAATTTTCTCTCAATTATTCTCAATCAACAGGCACATACAGTGCAGGTATAGTCTCCTATTTCTCTAGTCTCCCTTGTTTCCTCTTACTCTCTCTCAACTTTCAGAACTTTCACAACAAACCAACACATATAACCACGATTTTGTTTTTTGACTAGTGTCAGACAACACATGGATAGATCAAGGAATGCCTTCAGTAATGCCCAAAACATGTTATTCCTGCTCAAACCAATATGAGTTTCCTTGGTTCTCCAATGGCATATGGATAGGTAGAGACCCAAAGGGAAATGCCAATTGTTTAAATTTACCTGTGATATACAGAATCCTACATATACTTCTAGAAATGAGATGCAATGATATTCAGTTTTGCTAAAGCTTAAGCTCTTCTTCAAATTGACCATGCAATTCCTATTCTGCTATTCAATACATACCCACAAGAAATTAAAATTAGATAACCTAAAATATTAGTGAGGGTTTAGTAGCTATACAAAAACCCATTCCAATTTCATACTTAAAAAAAAACCCTCACAAAAACATGATAATTCATCTACTAAGTTCGTATATCAAAATAAAAACTTTTTCAATTAAGGGTACAAAAAGGATTAACAACAAACCTGCTCTACCATCTCTGGGTCATTCTGAGAAGATGCAAGAATTGAGTTCTTAGCATTAAGAACATCATCAAAGGAAGAACCTTTATTCACACCAAGAATTTTCAGAGCATTTTCTACGGTCATATCGAAAGGAAGATAATCATCAGAGCTAGAACCAGCACCAGAAGTTGCAAGGACTACTAATTTTGAATTATTCCGTGCTAAATTGTGTCGGCAAGAGTTGGAGGAGGAGTAATGAACCAGACCCCACCATTGATTGCTGATTTTTTTCCTCTGTGATAGAGTTGTTGTTGTATAGGAAGAACGAGAAGGGTTTGGAATGAGTCTGCAGTTCAGAGTAGTTGCCATTACTTTCGTCTGTGATTGTGTTGTTCTTCAAACTGACGACCATAACAGGACTGAGGAAATGGGGTTCTAGATCAATAGGAATTTGAACGAGGACTTACTTGTAAATGTCTAGTCAGAATCTTGCCTTTAAGTGGTTGCTTACGTGGAACTTATGACTGTTAAAGGATAGGAACAATGATATGGAAAACACTATTCATCGCCCATATTGCGGTTCATATCTTGCCCAAGCCTATATTTCATGGTTGATATGGCTTTCATGTAAAGCACAACATTCCTCGAAAGGTTTAAAGCTTCGAGGCTTTGGTTTGTCCTATGTTGTCAAAGGTGCAAGATACATAAAATGTGCGCCTCGACAATAAGGCGCTTATTGCGTGAGCCATTAGCTCTAGGTAATTTTTTATCTGGTTGTGGGCGCCTCACACAACATAGAACCTACCATTACCTTCGGTAAATTTAGCTGCGGGATGTAAAATTGATTTTCGTGTATAACCCACAATTACGTGTAGAGTTATCGAGGCTTTAACTTTTAAGAGTTTAGTTTGTGGGCAAAAAGGTGTCGCTTTAATGATTAACCTACCACCACTGTCAGTAAATTTGATCGTTGGATGTGAAAACTGGCTTTTGATGGCGCATAGATTTTACATTCAACTCGAAGCTACCTACCCCTTCAAAAAGTTTCCACGATTTTTTTCTTTTTTTTTGAAGATCCTCTAGGCAGGGAAAATTTTAAAAGATAAACCAAAAGAGATTATTGACCCTACGTACATTTCTTACTAATGTCCAAGAACAACAATTGTGATGCTCACAATTTCATCCATCTCTATCACCTAAAATTGTTTATAATCTTAACAATTTGTTTTTGATTTTTTATACCTTCCTAAATTTGGCCCCATGAATGAGTATTTGGCCTCATGAAAAAATAATTCCGGTGGATTCTATATAGTAAAATCGGAAAACCCATTATAAAAGAAGAATGTTTTACCCTTTCTCAATTAGTTGCTAATTACATTATTAAAGTCTAAACAAGATTAATTAGTCTTAATTCTCATATTAAAACAAGATTAAAAATGATCAAACATTATCAAACATGAGAATCACCCAAGTTTTTTTCACCAAAATCTTGATTCTGAACAACGGACAATCGGTCTATATATATAGACACTTAAGCCGATTATGCTTGGGTTCTCGAACAATCGGTAAATATTATTACCCAAATAGGCCGATTATTGTTAAGCTACCAAGAAATTTAAACAACTTAATCGGTGTACCCATACACATTTATTGACCGATAGACTTTCAAGGTGAAAGTTCTTGAAAAATAATCGTTGTAAATTAATGAACATAAAGGACTATTATGTGTACACAGGAGATTCATATACTTGAGCATTCTTAATCGGTGTATCTTAAAACCATCATCTAACGAATTTAAAATATGGATTTTTCTGGAAGGCAATAATGGTTTTTGGAAAGCATTTTATGGAACGATTGTCCGACAATCGTTGTATGTATACACCAAGGTAAACCGATTAAGCCATAAAAACTGACAGAAATCTAAGTACACAACCCACATTCATTCACATAAACTAGCAACCAAAGTTAACATCCTATACAAACATGCCAAGGAAGTTTAAAGTCGACACAACCAAAGTTAAACAACATAACAAACAAGTTTTAAGTCAACATAACCAAAGTTAAACAAGTGTTTTCAAACTAGTTAGAGTTTAACCACGACCACGACCTCTTCCACCACCACGACCTCCACGAGCACTACTACTACCACCTCGAGCCTTTTAAGCTGGTGGTGCTTCTTGTGTAGCCTCACCACCGCGACCACTACGACCTCTTCCACCACCACCACCACGACCTCGTTTAGGTCGTGGTTCTTGTGCATCCTCATGAGCAGCGCTTGTTGTGGCTTCATCCCCCCTTGTCATGCGCTTTGGCCTCTCCGGTGGTGGTTCTTGAGATTTTGCAAACAAATCTCCACGCCGTTTATTTTCCAGGTTCAACAATTGGTCAAGAGCTTTGTTCAAGATCCTCTCAGCCCTCTTATCTATACCACCTTTCACAATCTCTGACTGGAACTCCATGATCATTTTGCCGACTCGAGGTCTCTGTTTTCAATCATGCAACATACACTAAGTACATATATATAATGATTAAAGTTAATAGGGCTCAAGCGAATACTTACTGAAAAATGAGGGGTACCGAAATACTACCAACTTTTCGTTTTGGCTCGTGAGTCT
>JAJJMA010279353.1:0-11820 GCA_023529015.1 Papaver nudicaule | reverse complement strand
CCAAACACCTCCGAGAGTAGATTTCCGCGTGAGAATTTAAACCAAACTGACAATGCCCATGGTGGAAGAAAAATCAAATAAGCTCACTCCACAAGCACCGTTGATTCATCAACTCATCATAAGATTTTGATAATAGGTTTTAGAAATTTCAATAACAAGTGGGTAGAGAATTTGACAAAAACAATGAAGAATTTACCGAATCAATGAACACGGTCTTCAACTAAATTCGAAATTATCACAGTCGATGATCAAAACAATGACGATTCTTCATAATCATGAAATATTGTCACGATTTATGGTGATTTGTTTTTACAATAAAATTTCAACTTTTTCAAACAAAAAAACAAGAAAAGTCGCCAGGGTTTTGATAAAGTCGTCATGGTTGACAATCAAAACCATGAAGACTCTGTTCATCTTTTCGAAAAAAAATTGAACCAAATTTTCGAAAAAATTCCATAAAATCTTCATGGTATATTGACCATCGACCATGACGACTTTGGGTGATCAAGAATAAGTCCGTCGCGATTCTGGATTTAGTTGAAAAGGAACTTGTTTTGATTCCTTGAAAAGTTTTAATTTGTAATATGTTGTTAGTAAATTTGGTAACTGTGGATGTTTGTTTTGAATGAGACGATGCTAGTGATGATTGATGTTGGTGACTTTGTTTAATTATCGACTACTGTAGGGACATAAAATCATCAAGACACGTGTTAGCATCCGAAAGCAGAAGCAGGATGACGGGTGAAAGGCTGCGAAGTATCGAATAGATCCCGAGAGGATCTCGTACAACAGTGAGTTGTCTTAATCAAATATCTGGAGAGATGCACACATAGTGGAAGACAACCTGGAAGATACTGAAGGAAATAAAACTCGATACAAAGCCACCCGCAGTTCTCGATTAAACATCCTCAAATAAAAGAGGATCGAGGAAACAACTGCCTCGTCTAGGGATTGAAGGACAACAAATAAGGGTTATCCTCGAGGATATCTCGAAGAGCACCGACTTACTCGACAACTTCTGACACACCCACGATTGTGTATTTTGTCTTATTAGCTATAATCCACTTGTAATTCGATCTATAACAGGGGAGCTCGATCTCAGTTGTAAGTCTTGGATTCTTTGGTAAACCTTGAGACTTTTGAGAGAGACTAGGTTAGTAATTGATCTTCTCTGGTCTTTTAGCACAAAATCCATGTAGAATTAGCCAGAGAAACACTTTATAATATTGAATACTTAGATCTTTACTTGACCAAAGGTTATTAGTGTTTGAATCTATATCGAAGTAGTTTATCATTTAAGCTCGATACCTTGTTTACACCGAATCCACTCCTTAAACTCATTGCTAATGTAATCTCCTGATGGATGTTGGGTATAAGATCTTTAAGCAGATTTTATACCGACACAGTTTGGCACTAGACACATGAACTGATTAAAATGACTTAGGTTTGCCTATGCTTTGATGGTTTTCAAAATTTTCAGAATTTTTTTTCTTAGGGTTTTCAAGTTTTCATTTAATATCTCCATGTATTGCTTAAATAAACTCCATCATCTTAAGTATCTAAAGATTTTGAGCTTTAAAGTACTAAAGCGTTTCGAGCAAATCATCACAGTGATAGATCGATGTTTTTCAAGGAATTCAAGCTTTGAAATATAAAGATCAAATCAAGATCCAAAAAGTTTTTCAAAAGTTTTCATGAAAAAGAAGTATGAAAGGATACTTCTCAAAATTTTGAAGAAACAGTAGTTTTCGATTTCGAACCCATTATAAAATTCCAGAAAATACCCTTAGGATTCTATATATATTCGTCTTACTAAAACCCACTTAGGGTTATTTTAGGGTTTTTTCTATCATAAGTTATACTCCCTCCGTTCCAATTTACTTGAGGGTTTTGGTTTTGATACACTTGCTTTACACTTGCTACAATTGGTATTTTTTCACAAATTTTTTAATAAAATCAATGCATTTGAGTTTGGAAATGTAACGTAGAAGGTATAATGCTTGGGTGTTGTTGAAAAAATTGTGAAAAAAATACCAATTTTAGTAAGTGTCAAGTAAGTGTATCAAAACCAAAACCCTCAAGTAAATTGGAACGGAGGGAGTATTAGGAAAGTAACTCAGCCACTTTTGGATCCATCGTATCCTTTTTCGAAAAAGCCTAGAAAAAGCAGATTTCTTAGAACCTCCCTCTTTGGAAGGTAGATCTAAGGAAATCAGGGTTGTTAGGAAAAGAAATCACAAAAATTTTAGTGTCAAGAGTTCTAGGGATACTAATGGATCGAACAAGTAACTAAAAACTAACAGAGAGACTTCATTTGACAGATTTGGTTACAACCAATAGTGTACATGTCAGACCTTTAGAGCACGAATAATTACAGTGGACCTCACTTGTCGGCTATATTTTGCAGGGTCACTTCCACAGATACATGATTTTGAAGCAACACATCGATATGGAATAAAAAAATGTTATGGGACCACATCGCATCCTGTCTATTGCAACTCAATGATACACTTAAGGAAGAACATTAGCTTATGAAGCAACATAACAGGGAGAATACACAATAGAGATCGCGAGGGAAATGGAATAATGCTCGTCGAAGAAGCAAGAAAATTTGAACCTTGGCAGTTAGAGCCAGTATTCTTCTCGACAGAAGATATCCAGAAGATGGATCGAGCACAGTCCTTTGGTAATAACTAAAATCGTAAACAGGGAATCACTGCCAAAAATATTGATCGACCCAAGAAGCTCTGTCGATGTCCTCTTCGGAGTAGCTTACAGAAAATTCTTTAAAGATACCCCAATGGTACCATCAGACTACACTATCTACGGTTTCAACGGGAAAGCGTCGAAACCAAAAGGAGAAGTATCCTTGCCTATATATGTACGATCGATGAAGTTGTTAACCACATTTTGTGTCTTGGACATCGAGTCACCTTATAATGCTATACAGGGACGACCATGGTTACACGGACTCTTGGGAGTGGCATCAACATTAGATCAAAAACTCAGGTTCCCAACTCCCTTAGTCATGGGCGAAATCATCAGTGATACCATGGAGTCACGAACTTGTCATATGAAGGACATCGAGCAGCGAAGGTACGCGAGACGTAATCGAAAGGATCGTCGAAGACATCAAAGATCGGAGGTCATCGAAAGAGAAATTAATCAAGTCATCGAGGGTAACGGCGAAGCAATCACAAAAGAAGTTCCAAAAGACCCCAGCCCAATGAACGAGGAAGCACCAAATTTCACGCCAGCAGAGCCTAAAACATATGTCAATATTGGAACCATAGAGGGACCAAAGATTGTGAAAATCAGAACGCTAATGGGAGAGGTGCAACGAATGGAGCTGGAAAATTTGCTGAAGGAATACACAGGCGTATTTGCTTGGAAGATGAGCGAGATGCCAGGGATCGACCCAAGTTTAGCATGTCACCATCTGTACATCAGTCCCTCGATGCGACCATTCAAGCAAAGTCCAAGGAAGCTTGCAGATGTATATCAGGAAGCATTGGAGTCTGAACTTAGTAAACTGAATGCAACATGAATTATCAAGAAAATTCAATATGCGGATTGAATTTCAAACATGGTCATAGTTCCGAAGAAAAACAAAGGAGTCTGAATTTGCATCGATTTCAGTAATCTAAATAAAGCATGTCCTAAAGACCCACACCCGCTACCAAGCATAGATCAAATAGTGGACGCCACAACAGGTTACGAACTATTAAGTTTTATGGATGGTTACTCTGGATACAACCAAAATCCATTAGCAGAAGAAGATCAAAAGCACATTGCATTCATAACAACCAACGAATTATTCGGTTACACTTGTATGCCATTCGGTTTAAAGAATGCTAGCGCAACTTATCAGAAGGCAATGGAAAATATTTTTTTTCCCTGGTAGAAGAAGATTGTGGAAGCATATGTAAATGATATGTTGGTGAAAATAAAAAAAGCAGAAACCCATGGGAGATTTACGAGAGATACTGGAGAAGATGCGACAAATCAACATGAGAGATGTCAGATGCATACTTAACTTGAGAGATGAAATAGCCATCAAATGACTTATAAACTTCTATGTAAAGAAGATATCGTAAGAAACCAAGATCCTTTATCTCAAAACAGGAGTGAAGGTGAGATTTGAGAGCTTGAATACCTTCTAAATCATTACCTGTGAAGACCATATCATCTACGTATAAAAGAAGAAAAACCATTCCCTTATCAGTTGACCGGATAAACATATCTGAGTCATATGCACTTTGAGTAATTCATACCCAAGAATTGCGGTAGAAATTTTTTCAAACCACGCACGAGGTGCTTGTTTTAGCCCATACAACGCCTTGCGAAGTTTACAGACTTGATTTGGTGCATGTTCTAGACCAGGTAGTGGTCTCATATAAACTTCCTCTTGAAGTTCACCATGAAGAAAAGCATTATTAACATCCCTTTGATGAAGATCCCAGTTACGAGCTGCTGCAGCAACAACAAGAAGTGTGTGAACTATGGTCATTCGTGCAACATGAGCAAAAGTTTCTTCATAATCAAAACCGTACTCTTGTGTACATCCTTGTGCAACCACACGTGATTTACGTCGATCTAATTTACCATCAGATTTAGTTTTGACCTTGTAACCCATCTAATTCCCACGCCAGATTTTCCAGGTGGTAAATGAACAAAGTCCCATGTACCAGTCAGTTCATGTGAAGTTAGTTCTTCTCCCATTAAATCTTGCCATTCTGGTATACAGAAGCTTTCATGTAATTCTTAAGTTCATGAACAGATAAAATAGTTGATAAAGAGCAATGATAATCAGATAACTTAGTTGGAGGCCTTCGTATACGAGGATGCAGTGATGGAACTTCATGTACAAGATCGCCATATGGAGCTGCAGTGTTAGGATAATCGATAGAGTGGTATGTGATGACTTCATTGTCTTTAACTTGAGAACTAGAAGAAATATTAGTGTGAACAATTGGAGATGGGGGATTTGACTTAGGTTCTTCATCAAAAGGATCCAAATATGAAAATTACTCGAGACTTGATGATTTACTGCCATGTTAAGAATAAAAGGGGATTTTCTCCCAAAAGGTTACGTGACGAGAAATAGGTAACCTTCGATTTTCTGGATCATAACATATATAACCTTTTTGTTCTATGCCATAACCTAAGAAGACACAGATGGAATTCTTTTTGCCAATCTTGTTACGCTCTCTTTCTGATAGTAACACAAAGCAAGTTGAGCCAAAAGCACGTAGTTCAGAATAATTTGGATGTTTTTCCATAAAGACGCTCATTTGGAGAGATACCACCTATGATAACTGTTGGGATACGATTAATGGTGAAGACAGCAGTTAGAACTGATTCACCCCAAAAGTTGAAGGGAACATAGGAAGATAAAAGCTGAGTTCTAGTAGTTTCAATGATGTGACGATGTTTGCGTTCAGCAACATCGTTTTGTTCAGGAGTTTCTGTACAAGACAAATGAAGAAGAGTCCCCTCTGAGTTGAGGAATTGTTTGAAAGAATTTGATATATATTTCTCTCACTGATCTGCATGAAAAACTTTAATGGATTTCCCAAATTGAGTTTGGATCATTTTAGAATATTTTGTGTATATTATTAGAAAGTCTGATCTGGTGTTGAATAAATAGACCTAAGTAAAACGAGTGTAATCATCAATGAATGCAACATAGTATAAGGCCCCTCCCTTAGATGCAATGGGAGCCTTACCCCGAACATCAGAATGAACAAGATCTAAAGGTGCAGTAGCTAAAGTAGTGCTTTTATTAAAAGGAAGAGCAGTTTGTTTACCCATTTTACATTGATGTTCTTTGGCTAAAGGAACGTTCCTTAAGAGACCTTTATTAACCATGTAAGTAAGACGAGAAAATGAGATATATCCTAACTTTGAATGCCAAGATATAAATGGAGATATTGTGGTAGGTAGAGTAGACGCAGATGCAACAAGGGGATTCTTGGATGTTTGAGGAATAACAAGGGACTCGAGAAGATACATACGACCAACTCTACGACCTATCCCAACAAGCTTCTCTGTCTTAGGATCCTGTATAACACAACCATAAGAAAAGAAGTATATGTTAAGCCCTTGATTACATAACTGACCAATGGAAATAAGATTCATTCTGATCTGAGGAACTAAAAGCACATCCGGTACATGTATTTTGTCTGATACTCTAATCTGACCAATATGGCTAGCACTTATGTTTGATCAATCTGTTGTATGGATCTTGGGTGTCACAATGGGCCTCATATACTCAAACAAATGGAACTGAAAGTCATATGATTAGAGGCACCTGAGTCAAGCAACCATTATGTTATAAATATACATGTAGGAGCTGAAAGAGCAGTAGCAACTGTAGGATTATTGCCAATTAAGAGAGCTTTCTTAGGCATCTCTTGTATGTTTGCTAGATTGTTACGTGTAGATATTGATTTCTCTCTTGCTTGTTCATGAACAGGTACATGTGTGACTGAAGCTGCAGAGAAATAAAATGGTGTAGTTGCATTGAATCTCCTTCGTTCTATCATGTTTCTGGAAGATGGTTAAGTATAATTCTCAACAACATGTCCAAAGTCTTTGTAGTAATTGCATTGTGGTGTTCCTATTAGTGGTATTGTACCTTGAACTGTCGAGCTTTGAGAGAGATCTGATGCTGGTACACTTGGTGATGTACAGTTCTTAGTAAGATGACCAAGTTTTTTACAATTGTGACATTGTACTTCTGAGATGTCACGAAGGCTAGATTTGTGAAGCTCATCTGAGAATTTAACTGGGGATTAAAACTTGGACGTGAAGCAACACCAAACACAATCGGGATATCTGGTTTGATTCTCTTACGTGTTTCCTCGGTGATTAACTCATACAAAGCAGTTTCAACGGTAGGTAATGGTGATATGTGAAGATTGGATGCTCTAACTCCTTCAAATTCTACTCTTAATGACATCAATAATTAAACAAGTAGTTTCTTCTCTGTGGTTTTTGCCACAATTCTAAATTAGTTGTCCAGTAAGGTACCATGAGAACAAGTTGATCCTTTGATTGACATCTCCCAATGAAAATTAGAAACTGTCTGATCAAGTTGTCGTGTCAAAGCTCGAATGTCTTGTTCAAGTTTCTATCGTTGAGAAAAGTTAACTTGAGTATACCTTTTTGAGAGAAAGTCCCATGCATCTTTGGCTACTTCAAAGCTGGTGAGTTGCATGCTTATGGAGATGATTATTGTGTTGCCTATCCATGTAAGAATTTTGTGACTGTTGATTTCCCATTCATCAACAAGATCAACTTTTGCAGTTTCATTTTCTTTTCCTCCAGAGATGGATGTTCTTGAATCTTTTTCTTTTCCATCTACATACTTCCACATTTCTTTCCCTTTGAGAAAACTTCTCATAAGAAAGGACCAATGATTGTAGTTTGTTCCATCGAGCTTTACAGTAATAGGTTGAAAATATTCACGAGACATGTTGAAATAGAAATAAAACACAACCAAGTTTCAAATGCTAAGGTTTATGATACTGAACAGAAGATAATAATGAGACAGAAGGAACTTTAATACCTTAAAGCGATAAACATGAAAGGATTGATCTTGATACCTCAAAAAACACCTATTTGACCTTGTGTTGTCTCCTTTAACATGATAATAATACCATACCTTACCATAGACATATTGAACCAAAAACATAGAAGAAAATGTTTAATATATGGAACAAAGAACATAGAAGGAAAATGTGTAGATAATTCCATTAATATATATAAAGATAGAAAATTGTTCCCATAGTGTGAGAATCAATCAACAAACCATAAAAGAAACATAATAAACCATATATGACCTTCCATCAATTGTAATGATAGGAAAGACAGACAAAAGATCGATAATCAGAATTCAATTAAAAATAAGTACTAATAGTAATACGTACTAAAACTCATCTAAGAGCATCTCCAACAGTGGGTGAAAAAATTCAGACGTGGAGTTCTTATTTAGACCTTTATTTTAAGGGTTTATGTGGATTTGTTAGGGCATTGTCCGGTCAAACCCACTAGCGTTGGTATGTCAAGCTGGTTGTCATTTTTAGGTGTCAAAACTCAATCTTGATTTAGCCTACTAGAGTTTAGATTTCAGAATTGGGATATAGATAAAGTAGTAGAGACCTTGAAGACGAAGACTGTGAAGACAAAGAAAACATCAATTATTCTTCATCGACAAAAGGTCAGTAGGAGTTATGTCAATTATGGAAATTCTTCTATTCTACTTATTCTATCTTTCGAAATAGTCGGATACTTTAGTAGAGATACCAATAGCGATCGAGATCGTATTCTTGTCTACATAACCATGTGTTATGTTGGTATTTGTTCCCACGAATACTAAGTTTACAAGAATGCATGAGATAGATTCGATACCATTTGTCCATTGCAATAGTTTGCTAGCAAATCACTTGTTGGATATGGGTGAATCTAAAGTAGTACACTTGAGCAAGAGTCCAGTGGATTATAGCTGAGGGCGTCTAACACGTCTAAGTACTGGCCCAGTCCAGAACTTCCAGCGGATCCAGTTAAACCCTAATTCTGAATTTAGGCGGTTAACGAACCGGTTCGTGAACAATGACTTGGGAATTCTCTTGAGTTCCAATGCATCAATTTGTACACGTACATGTACGTGAACCACAGATTCGATGTATCTGGACGGAATTCAGAAGGGCGGTTCACGAACCGTCCAAGGTGAATATTCTCTGGAATTTCACACGGGTTAAACTCTGACTCCTTTATCTCTTAGTTGGACTTGTTTATTACGAGAATATCTTATGTGGTCCATCTAACGAATCTCAATGAGTCAATAAGATAAAGATTATCCCTGGTCTGTTGGATTTCTATCTTGAAGTGTTTTTGAGCTAACAAAACACTTGGCAGATAAATGTTAAAATAATTCCAATTGAGATAAATCTCTGTTTACTTGGTTTACAAGTAAGGGTTTCCTAAATTTGTGGGACAAGTAACTAGTTGTTTAATTCCAAAGCAACCTATCTTATTGAGAGCTATATAAATAGAGGATAATGGGACGAAAAACCGCAAGCATCAAGCATACGTGAGATTTCTTTGTGGAATTGACCGTAAACTCTTTTCACTTCGGTGAATGCTTGTTGTGGTATAGTCATCCTCTATTAGGTAGCAGTTCCTCTGTGGGAATTACCTAATGACTATAAAGACTTCTCTTGAGAGTTGGGAAGTACAGGTAGGAGATTGAGACCTTAGTGGTTGAAATCCGAGTAACCTGTAACCTTGGTAACCTGATCACGTTCTTGTCTATTCTACGGTCATTCTCTTATGATATAAGGTCATTCAAGAACTGATACGTTACACACATGGTTGAAAGGAAGCAATGCACGGATGCACTCGGTGTTGTAAGACCTAGTTAGCTCCAGTTGTATACGTTTCTTAAGTGATTCTTCGTTTACAACTGAGGTAGAGACAAGTTGGGCATAGTTTACTCGGTTTACTTGTCAGCCCCCGCTTGTAAGTAGATTTCCGTATGATCCGGAGAAATCCGAAGGAAGTCACTTTGTGTATGTCAAACTGATAGAGGACAGTTCAAACATACAGTTGATAATTAAGGTTGTAAAGCCGGAATTATTAACACCAGCCTTTAACAACGGTTAAAGCAACTCCTAGGCCTGTAAAGGACGTCAGCTAGGGCAATTAAGTGCGTGACGATATGTGGGGGATCTAGAGATGTAAGGAGTGCGACAATAGCCAGTTCACTTGGAGGGTTGGAATTGGTCTCTGCTACATCCCAGACCGAAGTCTTATAGTAGGCTAGTGTTTGTAGATAGTTTGTACTGTGCGATGTTCAATCTGGACGAGGTCCCGAGGTTTTTCTACAGGTTGTAGTTTCCTCGTTAAAAATATCTCTGGTGTCTTGTGTGCTTTACTTTCCGCATTATATTATCTGATTATCTCCCCCCTCTTTAAGGCAAGCAAGCATTATCTAACATCCACTCTTCATAAGCGTTGGATCCTCTAACTTAAACTCTCAACCGTCAGATCTCTACAAAAAAAATTAGAAATTCCGTCGTAACTTTCCATATGAGACGTTGGATTGAACCCAAATAAAGATTATAGCCGTCAGATCTGATAGGATTTTCGTCAACGAGGAAAAGACTAAGTTACCCTTAATATAGACCGTTAGATTTGAAAATCGTATGGAATTCAGCCGTTGGATCGATTAAGGGCGCCGGTCTAATATTGGATTTATAAAAGGACTTCGGTGTAAATAGATTATAATTAGTTATTTACGAAAATACCATTTTTATAAAAATAAAGATAAAATTTTAAAATCGCCATATCTTTCAAACTATACATCGGATTTTTTTGAATTTTATATATTTGGAAAGCCCTTGGAATTACCTACACAATGAGCATAAATAACAATATAAAAAAAATGTTTATTAGTATACTCATGTTTCTCCTAACGTTAAATACTACATTCAAGGTAAATTGGAAAAACCCACATTTATATATGTTGCTTAAATAAATAGTATTGTCAACGTGCAATGCACGTGCACTCTACTTGTATAGTTAAAGCAAATACAGGAAGTACATTATTAATAACCTGATGGTTGTCCCCAATCCATCCATTCGATTTACCAAGACCTTGTCTTGTGTCAGACTGATCCTTGAGATCCAAACTCAGATTACAGATTTGGATATTGATTTTTGAGATCGTCCAGATCTGACCATAAGACTCACGAGCCCAAACGAAAAGTTGGTTGTATCTCGGTACTCCTGCTTTTTCAGGATTGAACTTGGAGGCATCAAACCATCTCCAATAGTGTATGTTTTAACCTTTAGAATATTAATACAGATAAGATCCTAACCGTTTAATTTAATTTAGGTTAATTATTTAAGGAAAAAAAATGAAGGGTCTTTCCGAAAGTCTAGTTAAGACTTTTTCTAACACCTTTTCTAATCCATGTCACCACTCCTAAACTCAAGGACCCCACTATGAGAGATTCATTTTCAAGAATATTGGGTCTTAGATGTCATGTGGAAATAAAAATTAAGACCTCCACCCACTGTTGGAGATGCTCTAAAAGCTCGATCACTGTCCGGCGGTTAGTTGCTTCCCTATCTTGCAAGAGAAAAATCCGTACCGAGTTGCATCTTGAAAACCAGATTCATTAAGATTATCACCATCCTAGTTTTGGTCATCATGCAATCCATGATCCTCAAGTCCATCAACGCCAAGAACCTCTTGGACCAACAATGGAAGATTACACCATTGATTCACATTGACACCATAGAGAAGAGTGTTCTTAGCCAGCTCTCCAAAATTTCCAATCGGATTAACCACATGATCATCACCTACAGCAGCGTTGATGGAGTCCATGTCATTCTGAATACAAATTCCTACAAGCCTTACTTAGTGATGACTCAAAACTTCTTTCAACCTAGACGGTATCTCTCCTCCATTAACTTGAAAAATTAGTACTCCCTTGTTAAACCCAAGTTCAATCATAACAGCAGCACCATCATGATTAAACCACACAATTCCAAAACCAACAACGACAAGATTTACACAGTTGTACAAATTTCTTCCAGTAATCCTTCTGTCTAGAACTCTGGAACTACTTGTAACTGTAGTAAATACACTTTGATCAGCTATTGTGAATTTATGAAGCGTTTTCCTTTTTGAATTAACCTGGACTCGTTGAAAACCACTAAGGGCTGAGGGAGTGATTTGTTGAGGAAGGGGGAGGATTTTTTGAGGGATGATTTTTGCCACTGTACTTTTTTCTGAATATTTCTTTT
>JAJJMA010279336.1:0-19683 GCA_023529015.1 Papaver nudicaule | reverse complement strand
AGAATGAAATGCAATTTATAGTTATGCTAATATTATCACTGTTACTTTGTAATAATTAGTTTCAATATTGTTTTTATTCTCTTCGTATCAATGCATGCACTGTATATTGCTTCCAAGACCATAGTTAGACTAATTGATCTAATGGATGTCGAGTATAAAGTGCTTATGCAGATTTTACACTCACACAGTTTGGCGCTAGAAACAGGTACTGTAAATCGGTCATTCTTTGGAGAAAAAAATTTACAAGACTTTTAGCTATATACAGACACTCTCTAACAGCCTAAAGAGTGCCTATTAGTTAATAATAATAATAATAAAGGACTGAAAAAATAAACACTTTGCTCACAGCCTTACATACTTTTAATTAAGACATAAAATAAATCAGAACAAAATTCTTCTTGTAGCCCTTTTACGGTCCTGATATCTTCATGACATTTGAATTGGGTAGTTTGGCTAGAAACATGTACTGATTAAAACAACTTAGGGTTTGCCTGTGATTCATGGTTATCAAATTCTTTGGGGAAATTTTTTCTAGGGTTTTCAAGCTTTTTTTGAAAACAATATTTTCATTATGAGCTCCACTACCTTGGGTGTCTATAGATCTTAAAAGCTTTAGCACGCTCAAGGGTTTTGAGCAAATCATCCACATGATAAGATCGATGTTTCTTCAAGGAATCCAAGCCTTGAAACGCAGAGATCCAATCAAGAGCATAAAAACTTTTCCAAAAAATGCAAAAGAACCTCGACAAAAATCTCGAGGAAAAGTAGCTTTCACTTTGGGATCAGTCATTCTGATTTCCAAGAAATACCCTTAAAATCTTGCGTACCATTTATGATTGTGAAAAACAGTCTAGGGCTATTTTAGGGTTTCTATACCAAGTCTATATTTGGAAACATGCCTTGCAGCTTTCGTACTCAGAGTCCAGGTTCTAGAAAAACTAGGACAGCTTACCAGAACCTCCATATTTGGAAGGTAGATTTGGATAAGCCAAAAAAAAAAAAAAAAAACGGTTAGGATCTGAATAGTACACGTATAATCAATCCTGAAACCTCGCACGTCAGAATCCGTTACACCTACTAGGGTACATGTCAGACCTAGTACACTGCACCAGACTTGCTAGACCTCACGGGTTTTTTGCTTTTTACAGGTCACTATCAACATGGCTTCAAAATCTGATCAAATGCCGAAGCAAAGAGTAGGCTCCTCGAGGCATGGAACGGGCTCTTCGAGGCACAACACCAGATTTTAAACTAGCAAAGGACTCTCGCCAGAGGTAGAAGCAAGCACAGTCCAACATAGGGAGCGTGTAAACGAGGAAGAAGTACAAATAGAAGACCTAGGACCAGATGGGGAAGGATTCCCAGTAGGTGACGAACCACCTCAGCAGCAAATTCAAGAGGAAGATGGGGAGAACGACGAGGAAGAAGATGACATCCCGAATGAACTACTGCTAGCGCATCAACCCACCGAAGAAGAAACTACAAGGGCTGCACAATTCAGAAAGCTAATCCAAAAGAACAAAAAAAATAAGGAAACTAAAAAAGCAATTAGCTGAGGCAAATAAGAAAGTTGCGGAGAAGTCTGCGTCGAACTACAGAGGGAGCAGCGAGGGACACTCTCGCCCACACACTGTATCACGATCCAAGGGACACTCGGTGTCGAAAAGCAACACCAAGATCAAGGGAAACCCCAAGGACCATGGGATAGTGATCTCGAGCAGAAGAACTGGACCCAGTATATGTCTGAAAGGCAACAACATACACTTGGTATACGAAAATGAGCAGGCGAGGAAGGAGGCCGAGACACAAGCATTACAGCAAGTCATGATGGAGCAAATCAAAACGCTTCGCGCAGAACTCTTCGATAACAGAATTCAATCGACTGATAAGGTAAAGCTGACTCAAGCAATAATGACGTTAACCGTTTGCCACTGAGTCCCGAACTTCTTGCCAAGGCCATACCAGTAAAGTGCACCATGTCAGTTTTTGCATCAATCTTCGACGGAGCAGGGGACCCGACTCTGCACATCAAAATGTACCTGCGAGTATTTCTGGCTTGGGCGGACAAGGACGAGGTGCTTTGCAAATATTTTCCTTAGAGAAGCCTTGGCTTGGTACGATAACCTGACAGCTAGCTCGATCTCATCTTTCAAAGAACTATCTAAAGTATTTATACTTCATTTTTATACACCAATTCATCGAAGCCAGGAGTAGAGAAATTGTTCTGCATTAGAGTCAAATCCGAAGAATCCATTAAAAGCTTGACAGACAGGTGGACCGCCCAGTGCGTGGAAGTAGGAAATGGGGCCTCGGAGAAAGACAAGGTGCGAGCATATCTAAACGCACTAGACAAAAATCATCCATTGTACGACAGGCTTTTCTCCAAGAATGTAGAGACGCTGCAAGATCTTCGGAAATATCAAAAGGAGCGGATCACGTTGGAGGAAATCAAGGAGAAAGCAACTCAAGGGAAGGAAACCATCTCGAAACAAGTGCACTTCATAAACAACTTATCACTTTAACAGCGAGATCACGCCATGAGCAATCAAGCAGGAGATTTTTCAAAAAGAGAAAGGCAAAACTATAATGGGAGATACGGAAACGAAGGCAAATTTGGTGATGGGAGGTATCACGATAATAGAAAATACAACTACAACAGAGGAACTGACTCTCAGGGAGAATTCTAAGGCAATAGCACTCAAAGAGGACACGAGGGAGGCAGAAAGTTCGGTGTGCCAAGGTCGGGATTTCCTGCATTCCAAGACAGAAAGCTGCCAAAGCTATGTGTTACCATCGAGGACGCTCTCCGAAGCATCGAACAATCCGAGCTGGCAAGCGAGATGAGATACCCAAGGAGCAGGGGAAACCAGCCGAAGCATACTAGGAACTCGAGAGACTACTGCCAATTTCACAAATTCTATGGGCACACAACAGAGGACTGCGTCACGGCGCATGATCAGATTCACTTCTTCATTTCAAAAAGAAAGTTCAAGCACTTCCTAGAACTACCAAAGCCACCCCAAGCCCGCCACAACCAAAAGAGGAAAACAAGCACGAAGCGGATGTAATAATCATTGATCGGGACATCCCAAGATTCGAAGACTGTAACTCAATAGTTCATGCAGACATCTGCGGAAGAAACTTCGAAGGCATCCCTACTGATAGAATTCATAAAAGAGACTTCGAAGGAAAAGAGATATTAAGTGTGGCAGTAAAAGGACACATGGAAGACAACGACAACCAGTCTTCTTTTCGGTAGTAGATATCCCTGACGAAGGAAGGTTGCACAACGATCCATTGGTCATCACACTACATATCGAGGAGATGGCAATGCCTAGAATACTGGTAGATCCGGGAAGCTCTGTTGACATACTCTTTGGGAGAACATATGATATGCTGTTTGGAAAGAATGTCGCCTTAGTACCCTCCTCGTACAATGTCTATGGTTTTAATGGAAAGCCCTCGATGCCCAGCGGAGAGCTATCGTTAATGATCCATGTAGGAAAGCTGGAGCAACCAACATCATTTTGCGTGGTCGACATAGACTCTCCTTACAATGCCATTGTGGGAAGACCTTGGCTACATAGTATCATGGGAGTAGCCTCCACACTTCATAGAAGAATACGATTCCCAACACCACTCGGAATCGCATAAATACTAGGTGATCCAACTGAAGCTCGTGTATGCAACGAAAACGATGTTCAAGCGAGGGAGCATCCGAGGAAGGATTCCCCAAACCAAGACAAACACCCAAAGATAACAGAGTCATGCATAAGGGAGTTCATAGCTGAAGTCGAGGCTGGAATGGCTGGCACCACCATGAGAAGCCCCACAGTCTGCAAGCTAGGCACTCGACCTATCAATAAAGGGAAGGGTCATTGCCCCGAAAAGAGGGAGCAATTCCTCGTGGCAAGCAGTAAGATACTAATGCCAAGCGAATCGGCGAACAAACCAAGCTCGGGTAGCGTTGGAAAGGATACTCTGGAGGAGCAATTCTGGGCCGGACCATATGTGATCGAAAAGGCACTCGGAAACGATACCTACAGCCTAGTTAATCTCGAACGTCAAAGACTAAGCACCCCAGTCGAAGGAAAGAACCTGAAGCACCTTAATTAGAACTTTATATGTAAGCAACATATAAGAAATGTCAGTATTAGAATGAAAGAATAAAGGAAGCAGCTTGACCTGTTGTAGTTAAAAAATATTGCACTCCTCGATGCACTATACTTCGATTGAAACTCCAGATCCTACTCGGATAGGCAAAATTCCTACCCGAATAGGCAAATCTCCAAAGGCTTTCACGCCATATAAAGCAAATAGGCCACGACGCCATATCTCCCCTAGTGCCTTGACGCAATCAAAAGGCCTTGACGCCAAGGCCCAGATGCCAAAAATAAAAAGACCTCAAATAGCAGGCACAAAGCTGATATTCATATAAGCCGTAAGGGCCCTACGAGCTATATGACACAGTCCTCTACCCACAAGACACCCCGTTACCGGTGGGTACTTTGCATCTAGGCTACATAAGCTTATGACGCATTTGGACCCACTACCACACGACCAAGAGGACCTCTTTTTTGAGGCGTCGAGGGGATGATAAATGGGATTAACATCTACCTTTAAAGGTAGATGGAACCCCGAGGCAGTTAACTTGCTTACATTCACGGGAATGGTAAGCGATTTACGTGGTCGGGGGAACTCCTCTAAAAAATCAAAACATAGCCTCGAGGAGGGGCTGCCGAGAAACAGATGGATCGAATTCTAGGCCGCGATAGGAGAATAGTACCATGTCTAAGCTCTAGCCTTGACCGACACTCCCCCATTGTGCTAATTTATTATCGAGGCATAGCATAACAGCTACCCACCATAAGTTTCCTACTTTACTTGGTATAAATGGATATCAGAACACCACCATGTTCTCTCGGAGGATACCTACTATCCTCGATACCCACCCAGTATACTGAGGCAAAACGGGTACATATGGCCTTGATAGCCAATGTTTGCTTTAAAACAGGCAAGTAGCTAAAAGCCTTTGGGAAGGGTGATCCGTAAGCCCCCACTAGCTTGGTTTACTATCTCCCACGTCGAAGTAAGCCCCGGAATTGCACCTCAAGTAACTTTAGGAGCCTAGAATATTGCAAGGTCAACCTCGTGCCTGATCACAAAGTTCCCACGGGAAAACATAAAACAAAAGAGAAAAACTTTATGGAAGCAAAAACTTTCTTTATAAATATATTCAAAATATCACACTGGCACAAAATATGAGAGATAAGTGGCATAAAAAGTCTATCCAGAAAACAAAGACAAAAGCAAAAAGACCCGCTGCTACATCTGGGGAGAAAGTTCGCCAGACATAGCATCATGATGAGGGACAGGGAAAATTTTCATCGAATCCCAAAGTTCCTTATCAACTTCCAAGTCCTATTCATAAGTCCGAAAGCCGGAAGGGTCTGCTTTCAAAGTGGTATCCTCCCTCTTAGGCTTAGCATCCTCCTCATCCTCATCATCACTATAAGCTGCCGAAGACTCTTGAAACAAATAGTTGCTCACCTTATCAAAAACAACACTCACACCACCACCGGTGTTTCCTTCGTTGGATCCCCCAAGATCCTGTGCAACATCCCTGGCTGCGCTATTAGTTTCTGCTTCGGCATCATCCCCGGGGTCGTCTTTCGAACCACCCTAGGGATCATCTTTCGGATGACCTTCGGGATGATCACCAGCACCTGAGTTACCATTATCAGAATCGTCGTGATCATCATCATCATTTCTAGAGCCTTGGTCTTCGGACACATTTCCTAGCACACCTCTCCTTCGTAATTCTTCCCTAGCCAGCCTTACAAAAACTTCGTGAGGAAGCAAATCTCCATCACCTGGGAGTACCACGTCAGAATCATCTGCACCAACGACTCCATAGGTAGGAGGCTCAATACCAATAGCCCTAAAAAGAGACCGACCGTGTTTTCGGCAAGCCATACTCGTAGACAGGGCAGTAGTCAACGCTGATCGAGTAAGCAGTTCCTCAGCAGCTTGTCCATGTCTTAATTGATGGTGGACGAGGGCGAAAGCATTAACAATATTCTTCAAGCTCTCTTGACACTTAAGGCAGAAATTTCGCTCGGTATTTACTTCCTCGGCACTTCTCTCTCCATCCTCCGAGCGACGCTTACGTTCGAGCTCCAGCTCTCGGGAATGTTTGTTCATATCAGCAGTTTGAATTTGACGTTCCTCGACCAATTCTTTCGATAATTGCTCAGCTTTCCTCTCGAACTCCAACTTTCGGTCTTATTCAAACACCAATTGGTTGGCAACGTCATCCCTCGCAGCCTCGGCATCTGCAACCTTCTTTAGCAAATTAGCTTCGATGCCTGCAAAACAAAAAATAGAGCCAGGTGAAGGAGATGACAAACCCAACTATATTCCGAGATCACAACAAAACATCAAACAAGGTAATTAAGGGAAGATACCCTACTTTCTTTAACAACCATGTACTCAGTAACCTCATGTTGATTTGTAAAACGAGGTTGGGTAGCTCTTTCCTAACATCTTCAGAAGAGACCCATCCAAGTTTAGCAAGCTCTAGTCGATATTCATCGACCATTCGAGCAAGGTGGTATTTCGTAATTTTAGTCTTCGCAAGATGCTTACTCACCTCATTACAGCCCCCTTTCAAACCTTCATTCTCCGAAGCTAGCTCTTTATTGGCATTCTTCAAGGTCGCCACCTGAACCCTTAAGTTCCTGATATCTTGCTCTAACTTCTCAATCACCACCTTGCCAGACGCATTAATCGATTTCTCTTTACGAGCAGAATCTCGCTCTTGTGTCAAGCGAGATACATCCAGCTGAAAATAGTGCATCTCTCGGGCACTCTTTTGATTTTTATTCCTTTCTTCCTCAAGTAAACGCTCAGTCTTTATTCTTTTTCTTTTCTCCTCGGTAAGGAGATTCTCAGCTTCGAGTCTTTTCCTCTTGTAGTAGTCTTGATCATCCCAAGCCTTATTCTTTTCTCTCACAAGTTTCTCAATTTCACTTCGATGACTCCCATCGCCCTCACAGGAAACATGGGTAGACTTACGATTCTCTTGGGAATAGGTACTAAGAGCCAGCCTAGCTTCGCGGAGTTTTTTCTCCCCTTCCTCTAACTCTTCTTTTAGAAAGCAAAGGTAGAAGAATCTTTCTCAGCACCAAATTATTAAAAACAACAAAAGCGTAAAATAACAAGTTCATACCTATTTGCTTCATCTTTTCGCGCGCTGTACGAGTAGAAAATTTGCATAGGTACACAAGGTACTACAACCATCAGATCTACCCATACATACAGTTATTTAACATGATTCCGAGATACAAAGATCATAAGAACAATACCGAAGATACTCATATGACAATAATCAAAGACTAAACGTATGAAGATTTGTATTTCAATGTTGTAACTACATGGATTATAACTCTAAGGAGCCAAAGGAGATACAAACCTAATCCCACTCTTGCCGCTTAGGTTCTACCCCAAAAGAATCCAACCCTTACAAAGTTTTCCAAGCTCGCCTTATATAGGCCGAGCTGGGGTGGTTTACAGCTAATAAGACAAGAGACTCAATCGTGGTGGTGTCAGTCCTTGTCGAGTAAGGCGGTTCCTTCGGTGGTTCTCCGAAGTGTGCTCTGGGACTTCGGTCCCTTGGTGCGGTCCGAATCTCTTTCGCCCGAGTCTTCACTCTTCGTGTTTGGTATCATCCCTCTTTGGTTTGGACCGAGGCTTCGCTGCTGGTTCCTCTGGAGTGGTTAGGCTTCTTGGATTTACAACACGTGTCCCGAGGGGTTTTTACCCTCCACAGTTTGCCTCTTGAAATTTCTCTTTTGGCCACCTCCTACTTATCAAGTATCCCCACTACCTGCCAGGTGCGAGTTTTTCGACACGTTCTTCCTAAGCTCGCGGATTTTTACCTTCTTACTGGTAGTGCCGTTTTCTCTTTCACTATTTAAGTTTCGGTTCTCCCTCTAAAAATTCCTTAGTCCTTTCGTATCCACCTTTCTTGGCGCCGGCGTTTTCTTTCCGTGAAGCCTCTTCAATTTGCAACTTTGTATCAGGTGTTTTATCCGTCCTTTTCTCCATGACCCATCGTTTTAATCCTCTTTTTCTTTCGTAAAGTTGATTTCTTTGAACATTCCCCTCCTTCCTTTTCTCTGTTTCAAGTTGCCTCTGTAACTTCTGCCTGCCGGCGGTATCACCCTTTCTTTTCTGCGTCTTCCTTTTCTATGTCATCTTCTTCTAAAGTTGACACCCTTTCTTTAAGGATGGATGGTATGGATTTTGATGGAAAGGGCTTTCAGATTGAGACCGTTAATTCTCCCAGATTGACTCCAGAACTGGTCGAGGAGTATCGATGCAGCGAGGACAGACTTTTGGTAACATTTCATCAAATGTCTGCAGGGTTACTTCTTCCTCTTTACAAGTCTTCGAATCCTTTGTTTCTTCAAATCCTTTGTTCTCTTCCTAAGCTTCGAGGAGTGATGCAACTCACTTGCAGCTCTATTTACCTTATCAATCAGTGGGTTCTTTGTTCTGAAAATAATTCCCCTGCCGGATCCACAGCGAAGTTCTACTTTACTGCCGAGAATTTCTTTAAACACTACGAGCCCTTTTTAACCCTAGACAACGAGTTAGCTCCTTGGGAGGTTAGCTTTCGGACTGTGGAAGGCAGCGAAAATATCATCCCCGAATCCTTGAATTATTCAATGGACGAAGATTGGTACTCGGAACCTATACTCCTCAAAGGTCCCGTACTCGGAGGTTGGAAGGACTCTGGCCGATTCTTTGCTCGGACCGAGTTCGATGCAGGGCATGAGTTTCAGACTCATCACTTGTTCTCCATTCACTTTTCTGACGAGGATAAAGGGTTATCTCGCTCATTTTTGGGAAAAGGCAAGGGTGTTTTCGTGGAGCCCTCGGGTGGCTTAAAGCGTCCTCGGGCAGATGAGGAAACTATGCAGCAGGTAACAAATACTTTCTTTCGTTCTTTATGAAGTATTCATACTTGCCTCTGTTTGTTTCCTGAGAAAGACGGATCCTTATCTGCAGGGACAGCCTTTAGGTGCCCTAAACCTTAGTCAAGGTCTGATGAACTTTGACTATGGGGGAAATTCGGAAGTTTCGCGGCCGTTGAAAAAATATGTTTTTCAAACGATTCTTAGAGGAGTTCAGTCTGGACGTCGTCGAGCTACCACGAGACCTCCGAAGGAATCTACGAATGCTAGTAAGGAAATATCAGCACTGAAGACAACTGAAATGGTTATCAAAGAGGTGGGTGCCGCGAGTCCTCCTGTTACTTTGCCTATTATCACCGTTGGTGCCTCTGCCTCAGCTATAACAGGTCCTACCGCTGCTGCTACTAATGCTCCTTCGGACTTTGTTCTTACGGGTTCTTCTTCGTCGAGGGCTACTCTCGGTGTCTCTGCCTCAGCGATGGTAATTTCCTCCAATGTTGCTGCCGAGCCTCCTGCTCGTTCATCAGAGAGAGTTGTCACTCCGGTAGACCTTCTTGTTCCCCGAGAGGATGGTTCGTTTGCTGAGATGGATTCTTCCAGAGAAGTTGTTGTCAGTTTCCCACAAAGTCAAGGTTTCCGCCTGCTCCGAGTTACGCTAGTAAATATAGGCAATCATATACTGCAGAGAGGTTTAAAGAAGTCCTGTTAGAAAACTATAACCCTAGTGATTTTACTGTCGAAGTTTCAACTCGCTTTGAAGCCCATGCCTCGAATCCCTTGGAGCATCCTTTAGATCCTGATTTCTGCAGGAAGCTGGGTGATCTCTTCGGAGGCGACTGTCCCAGGGACGATTATGATCTTCGTCATTCACCCTTGTCCTATGAAGAGAGTTTATCTATTCTTCAAGCGGTGAGTTGTGCCTTTATTGCCCATATGCCGATGCTGCCGAAGCTTTTTGCGAATCTGTTTGTTTATAATCTCTGCTGCTTTTTGTTAGGGCGATTTCCATGCCTCTGGTCTTTTGGCTCATAACTTTGATCAAGCTGGCGAGGTTGAATATCATGAGCGAGAGTTTTACCGGATGCAAGAGGAGCTGGCTCAAGAGAAAGTTCGCAGTGCTGCGGCGAAAAAGCACTCGATATTTAATTCTTTTTTATGCTTTGATTACTTTTATACATATCTGTTTTTGCAGCGCTGTGCTAAGAACGGATTTGCTGCTTGCTTTTAAAAAGGCGAGCTAGAGGAAAGCGAGAGAAAACTTCAAGAGGCCAGATTGGCTATTGATCGGCTTCGAGAGGGTCGACAATCGTCTCAGGTTGCCTCGGGTAGTAAAAGCTGCCGAAGTGATAATGATAGGCTCTTGGAAGGAAGGAACAAGGCTTTAGAAGATGTGACTTATTATAGGACGAAAAGACAAGAGGCCGAAGGTCTTTTTGTTAAAGAAAAAAGGAGAGGGGACCAAGCCGAGCGCCTTCTCGAGGAGGCTAAAAATAAGAATTTAGCTCTGGCCCGAGAGAATCATTTATTCCAACTGGATGTGGATCGCTTGATACGAGAGCGAGATGAAGCTCGCTTGGAGAGAACAGTTAGTGCTTCTGGTAGGGTTCTGATTGAAAGGCTAGAAGAGAACGTAAAGAATTTGAAAGTTCAGCTTGCTACATAGAAAGTCTTTTGGAAAGAAGTTGTAGTGATATATGTCTGGAACTTGCTTTGGCTAATAAGTCGAAAGACTATTCTGCTCGTCTTATTGATGAGTACCGAATAGAACTAGACAAAAGTGGGGCCATTACTTCCGAAGATGTTAGGAAGAACGCCTCTGTGCCTCGGTTCTCAAATCAGCACGAGGTTGCTAAATATGTGATATTTAAAGAGAGTAGGAAGCTAACCCAACTTTTTCTTGTCTTCTGCTTCTTTCGTATCCTTGAGCGAGGTTTGTCGTCCCATTATTCTTATGCTTGTTGCTTTTATATTTCTTAGGCATCGAGGCCAATTTGAGGAAGCGAGTTGTTGATGCCGAGGCGGCGAGAGACGAAGCCTCGAATCAGCTGGTGAATGAGTCCGAACGAAAATTGGAGGCCGAAAGCAAGGTTAAGCAATTGACCCTAGAATTGTCCGAAGAACGTCAGCGTCGCTCTGCTGATGCGGGCAGATTTGCTCGGGAACTTGAACTCGAACGCAAGCGTCGCTCAGAAGAGGTGGCGGATTGCGCTGGACGATTATCCAAAGAACGAGAATTTCGCCTTGAATGCCAGGCGAGTATGAGGAACATGGTGACCGGTTTTGCCCTCGTGCACCATGAGTTAAGACATGGTCAAGCTGTAGAGGAATTTCTTTCCCGATCTGCTCTGACTACTTCTTTTGCCACTAGCATGGCCTACCGAATGCATGGTCGTTCTCTTTTCAGGGCCATTGGCATTGAACCTCCTACTTATGGTCCTATCGGTGTACGCGACTCGAATGCCGTACTCCCTATTGATGAGTATTTACTCCCTCAAGAGGTATATGTAGCCTTAGCTAGGGATGAGCTTCGGAAGAGAGGTTTGCTGGAAAAGTTTTTAAATGGGCTTGGCGATGATGACGATGATGATGATGATGATGACGATTCCAAAGGTGGCGATTCAGGAAATCTTGGAAATAACACCGAGGGCGCTCGTGATGGTCCAAGTGGATCCTACCATGGTCCCGAGGAGGGTCCCAGAGATGGTGTTGATTGTTCAAAGGATAGCTCTGAGCATGGTGCTGGGGGAAAGACTGTTGGTATGGTGGATATTACTTCCAGAAGTCATGATGATTCCATTAAGTGGTGTGCTGGCCGAACTTCAGGTACTGCCTTTGATAAGGAGAATCATTATTTATCTCAAGAACCATATTTAGAATATAGCGAAGGGGAGAGAGAGGAAGAAATTGAAGAAGAGACTGATTTGCGTGCTGGCCGAGCCCCAGGCACTGTATTTGATAAAGAGGATCATTATTTATTTCGAGAACCTTCTCGAGAGTATAGTGACGAGGAAAGCGAGGAGGAAGTCGACAATGCTGTAGAAACCGCTCCTTCGGGGTCTAACCATTCTCAGCTTCGGGCCCAAGATGATAATATCTGAATTGATAAGGGTCTTGTGAGGAAAATTGAAGTTCTTGATGACGTTTCTCTTTGTGTCTAACGAAGGCTTTTAGCTTAGTAATGTTGCTTTTCCTTTTTCGGCTGCGTCCGAGATATTTGTTTATACACGCACTTTTTGTTGTCGCATTCCATGCCCTGCACTGATTACATATATAAAGAACTTATTTGCTTCTTTTTCTATTGGTATGCCCCTCCTCAGGGTTGTTTTTTGTTTGGAGGAGGTCCCTTGGCTGTATAGCTCATTTGTCATTTTTCGTAAATGCAAGCTAATTAACTGCCTCGGGGTTCCATCTTCCTCTATAGGTAGATGTTAATCCCATTTATCGTCCCCTCGACGCCCGAGGACATGTGGTCCTCGTGGTCATTTGGTAGTGGGTACGAATGTATCATCAGCTTATGTAGCCTTGATTCAAGGTGCCCACCGCTAACGAGGTGTCTTGTGGGTAGAGGACCGTGCCATATAGCTCGTAGGGCCCTTACGATTTATATGGTCATCGACTCTGTGCCTGCTATTCGAGGTCTTTATGTTTTTTGGCGATTTTTGCCTTTGGCGTTACATCCTTTTTATTGTTTGGCGATTTTTGCCTTTGGCGTTACAGCCTTTTTATTGTTTGGCGATTTTTGCCTTTGGCGTTACAGCCTTTGCGATTATGCCTAGCCAGGTGGGATTTTTTACCCGTCTTGGTAGGATCTGGAGTTTGATTCCAGGAGCTGCATCAACGAGTGCTATTTTTATTTATTAAATCTTTCTGCTTACATAAGAAGTTGCTTTCTCAGACTAGGTGTTTCATATACTTCCCCTCCACTGGGGTTTTTAACCTCTGGCCTTCGAGGTTGATCAAGCTATACGTGATGTTCTCAAGTTGCCTCTCTATGACGAATGGTCCTGCCCAGAAAGGTTCTTGCTGAATGTTCTTGCCTTCGCTAGGCTCGCCTAGTTGTTCACTCGAGGTCTGGAGGCAGCCTGCTGCCACGAGGAACTGTTCTCTGTTATCGGGACGTTGGTCCTTTTCGCTGTTGTCTTGCTTTACACTTGTCATTCCAGCCTCTGTCTCGGCTATGAATTTTTCTATGCTTTCGTCTGTTATCCTCGGATGCTTAGCTTGCCCCAAGCATTCCTTGCTACCTTCTTTGGCCTGAATGTCTATTTCATTGCAGGCACGAGCCTCGGTAGGGTCACCTGGAATCTCCGCAATCCCTCGTGGAGTTGGAAACCTGATTCTCTGATGCAAGGTTGAGGCTACGCCCATAATGCTGTGTAACCATGGCCTTCCCACGATAGCGTTATAGGGAGAGTCTATGTCCACTACACAAAATAAGGTTGGCTGCTTTTGGCTGCCAGCGTGAATTGTTATCATTAGCTCTCCCCGAGGTGTTGATGGTTTTCCATTAAAACCGAATATATTGTATGATGAGGGCACCAAAGCGGCTTTCTTTCCCTTCATTTTGTCATATGTTTGTCCGAAAAGTATATCCACGGAACTCCCAGGGTCCACCAATATTCTGGGCATAGCTATTTTTCCCATTCGAAGGGTGATGACCAATGGATCATTGTGCGCTCTTCCCTCGTTGGGGATATCTGCTGCCGAAAAGAATACAGGCTGCTTCTGCCACTCTTCTAGATGATTCTTTGTGATCACACTGAGTATTTCTTCTCCCTCAAAATCCCTTTTATGGATGCGACCTGTTTGAATCCCTTCGAGACCCTTTGTGTGGACAATGGAATTGCAAGCTCCGAATCTTGGAATATCTCTGTCGATTGTAATCACATAAGCTTCATGCTTTGGCTCCTCCTTAGGTTGTGGCTGATTTGGGGGCGGCTTTGGTAGTTCCAGAAGATGCTTAAATTGCTCCCTGGCTATGAAGAAATAAATTTGGTCCTGAGTTGTAACGCAGTCTTCGGTTGTGTGCCCGTAAAACTTGTGAAACTGACAATAATCTCTTGAATTTTTTGTGTGTTTTGGTTGATTTCCCCTGCTTCTGGGATATCTTATCTCGCTGGCAAATTCGGACTGCTCGATAATCCGAAGGGCATCCTCGATAGGTACACAAAGCTTCAGAAGTTTCCTATCGTGAAAGGCAGGAAATCCTGGTTTAACCGTCCCGAATTTTCTGTTTCCTTGTCCTTGCTGGCTGCTGCTTCCTTCGAATTCTCCCCGAGGGTTGTTTTCTCTGTTACCATTGTACTTTCTATTGTCGTGGTACTTGCCATCTCCGAATTTACCTTCGTTCCCATAGCGACCATTATCCTCTTGTCTTCCTCGCTTCGACGGGTCCCCGAATTGAGTATTCATTGCTTGACCTCGCTCTTCAAGCGATAAGTTGTTTATTGAATGGACCTGTTTTAAAATTGTTTCCTTCCCCAAGGCTGCTTGTTCTTTAATTTCCTCCAAGGTAATTCGTTCCTTCTGGTATTTTCGTAGATCTTGTAGCGTCTCGAGGTTCTTTGAGAAAAGTCTATCATATAGAGGATGGTTTTTATCCAGAGCGTTGAGGAATGCTCGTACTTTGTCCTTTTCTGTAGCTCCATTTCCCACCTCTACGCACTGTTCGGTCCATCTGCTTGTCAGGCTCTTGGTAGACTCTCCTGGTCGTACCCGAATGCTGAATAGCTTCTCTACCCCTGGTTTGGAGGAATTGTTGTATAGGAAGTGCAGTATAAAAACTTTGGACAATTCCTCAAAGGATGAGATCGAACCGGCTGCGAGGTTATCATACCAAGCAAGGGCTTCTCCTTTCAAGCTAGAGGGGAAATATTTACAGAGCACTTCATCTCTATTAGCGTAAGCCAGAAAGACTCGGAGATACATTTTAATATGCACGGTTGGGTCTCCCGAACCATCGAAAATTGATGTGAAGGTGGGCATCGTGCCCTTTATTGGAATTGCCAATGAGAGGATTTCCGGGCTTAGGGGAGAGCGATTGACATCATTCATGGCTTGCGTGAGCTTGATCCTATCAATTGATTGGATTCGGTTGTCAAAAAGTTCTGCTCGGAGTGCCTTGATCTGATCCAACATTACTTGCTGTAGGGCCTTAGCTTCGGCGTCCTTCCTCGTTTGGTTACCTTCGCTGAGTATTTGTATGCTTTCCTTCGTGTACGCTCCAGGTTCGGTCATTTTGCTTGATACTGTGATTCCTTGACCTTTGCTGGCGCCCTTGGTCTTGATGTGCGTTTTGGATACGAAGTGTTCCTTTGGCTGAGATACATTGTTTGGACGAGAGTGTCCTTCGCTGCCTCCTCTGTAGTTGGATGCTGATTTTTCTGCCACCTTTTTGTTTGCTTCGGCTAGCTGCTTTTTTAGCTTTTTTATTTTTCTGTTTTTCAGAATTAACCTTCTAAATCGTGCAGTTCTCGCCGTATTTTCTTCGGTAGGCTGGTGTTCGGGCACGTCATTATCAGGGTCGGCCGCTTCGTCCTCCTCTTCGTCGTTTTCCCCATTTTCTTCATGTATTTGCTGTTGGGGTGGTTCCTCAGCCTCTGGGAATCCCTCTCCCTCTGGGCCTAAGTCCTCTACATATACTTCATCCTCATTTACTGGTTCTCTGTGTTGGACTGTGCTAGCCGCCACCTCGGGGGATAACCCTTTACTTGTTGAAAACCTGGTGTAATGTTGTCTCGAGGATCCGGTCCCTTGCCTCGAAGATCCTACTCGCTGCTTCGTAGTCTAGTCAGATTTTGATGCCATTCTGGTTGTGACCTGTCAAAAGACAAAAAACCTGTGAGGTCCAAGGCGGCTATTGCAGTGTACTGGGTCGGCCATGTAAGTCTATACACTGCAACGGTTTTATCAGGCGAATTTTAACGCAGGTCGTAGTCGCCCTTTTTAGATATATCTCTAACTGCATATTTTGTCTTTTAGCAAAAATCATCTTTCTCAATGGTTTCTTTGACGCAAGTTTTATTTCCTAATATAGCAGGTATTTGAAAATCCTAAAATAGATTTACGCACACATTTTTATAAAAGGCGTACAAGATGAAAATCAGCTACCATTTTTAAAATTCTTTCAGCCATACCAAGGTTTGAGCCCCTGAGTTGATGACTTTTCCATCTGATGATTTGCTCAGAAAAACCCTTGAACATGCTAAAGCCTTTAAGGATCTTTAGACGTTTAAGGTACTGGAGCTTTCCTTTGAAATTTTTTTTTTGGAAATCTTTGGAAAAATGATGAAATCTATGAAGAATTTGAAAATCCGAAAAATCACAGGCAAACCCTAAGTTATTTTAATCAGTCCCTGTTTCTAGCGCTGTAAGGGTGGAAAATACCTTGGCGACATAAATCATCTGAGAAGAGAAGTTAGATCAGATAGTATGGCAGAGAGGTAGGGGATTAACGAGTAAGAGACATCAGCGACATATGAATGAAGGGCGAGATCAACCAGTTGGAGAGGGCACGTCATCAATGGGTAGTTGAGAAGTAGGTGCACATTTAAGAGGAATCAGAATGGATACATTGTCAGGTTGACTGGTTGACTCAGTAGAGGATGCGTCAGCAGTCTTATCCCCTAAGAAGATTCCCTCGTCTATGTTAATAGAGCAGTAGAGTAGGTCGCCGATATATGTATCGGTGAGTCATGACAAATTGGTGTCAGTTTGAGACTGTTTGTATTAGCTGTACCCCATTATGTAAGGTGTATAAATAGCGAGATAACCCAATGGAAAAGGGGTTGGACACATTTCGGATTGGTCTAAGAAGAGGAAAAGTATCATACTTGCTCTCTATAGCCCAAGGCTGAAATTAGGGTTCTTATTGAGAGATTATACATAGAAGATTGGCTAGGTAAGAGAGAATTGTAATCATGCTTATATTAGTGATAACCCTTGGATGTAGTCCTTACTTATGAGGACGAACCAAGTAAAATATCTTGTCAAGTATCTCTAACCCTTATCTCTTTAACACTTCTCATGTTACTTACTAGATGCATGTTTAGGAATGATTGTGTGTATGTTGGTGTATGATATGTGGATGTACTGTATAACATCTAACCATTGGGATTTTATACAGTTACATTTTGGCGCTAGAAGAGGTTTTGAACTTGTGTTTTCCTTGATTTTTAATATGATCTGTTTTTTTGTTTCCATATGGTATGATTTACATGTCTCAGAGCTCGCCGGTAGTGTTGTTGTCACTTTTTTTCCACTATTTAGAGGTGTTATGCTCGCTGTGTAGGATTTTATTTGTGTTTCCCCTCTTGTTTTACCATATATAGTATATAATATGGTTTGTTATAACGTTCTCTTGTAGAATACTGCTAAGATTAGGAAAACTAGGCTATTTCTAGTATGTTATAGCGATGGATCTGAGTTTTCAGCATATATTTTTTGCTATTTTTGGAAATCACACCGTGTTAGATGCTGTCCTTGATAAAGATGAGAGTTGGCCGGCCTGTTTCGATGATTCTATCACATATTTCACTTCTATCACATGAATAGCAGAGAAACTGGTTATGTGGGTAGAAATACGTTATTTTTGGTATGATTTTCTCCTGGAAAAAAAAAAGATATATATTTCCGGCAAGAGTAGCATCCTTTTCCGACGAGTTAATATGAACTTTAGGGTCATAAATGAAACTGCATTCTAAAAATTTTCTCAAAAATTTTCCTTAAAATGGTTGCCGTACTGTCATTTTGATTTGAAAATCACAATCACATATGATGTTTTCGCAATCCTTGTCATGATTAGGTCATTATCTGCACATCACGTGATTTAAAGTTGTTATTTTTGTCCTTCATTCATCAACATTCTAAAAAGCAGCCCAACTAACTTATTTGGCATTTACCCACAGTACTAACAGAGCAATACTGTCAGGAAGTGTGTTGTCTTCTTTTACAGATCTTCGGCGAATGGGTCCTAGAGGAAGAAGCGGTAAATCCCCAACGAGTAGGCCTCCGCGGTATCCTATCCTTCCCCCACCAGTGACGTTCCCCAGCGGTCACAACACTAGAAGCAGGGGTGTGGAATCAGCTGGTTTGGCAGATGCTTTTTTGGCAAGCTCATCTCGGCGACCACCTGTTCAGCGAACATCACGCCAGGAGGAGGTATACATGGAGGACATCACTCACTTGGAGAATGCAGAAAGATCACCTGAACCTAATTCATTATTACGAAGAGTCAGCAGCGAAATAGAAGCAAATGCTTACGGCGAGCAGGTTAATGGTGGTAGATTCACTCAGAGAGCCCTCGGCGAGTCATCAAATATTGTGGGAGCAGTTCAAAATGCTAGTGCAAGAGGTACATCGACAGATGATGTTTAACAGCAGATAGCTCAAGACATCGGCGAAGCATTACATGTGACAGAAGAAATCCCAGTAGTAGCGACAGAGCCTATTACGGCGGGAGAGATTCCACAGGCTGCTAGTGGGAATGACGCGACGATAATACCAGGAGCCACTATCACTCGCCTAGTGGTGGTAGCAGATAATACAGGATCCACTAATAATACAGAGACTTTGCTGAAACAAATCCTTGAGGCCAATAATAGGCAAGCAGATCAAATGCAGAGGCAAATGCAGTTGCAGATAGAAACTGTACTTCAGAGCCATAGAGAGTTGATGGCGGAAAGTAGGAAAGCAACACAAAACAGGGGGCCATGCATCCCATTCCCACACTACTCGCCAGGCATCCCATTCGCACACAACTCGCCGACAGGAAATAAGTGGAACCAGCACAATGGAGGTATCTGATTCATCGGCGATGTTTGATGAGAGGGGCAGAAGAAAGAATGTGCCTAGAAGAGATAGTGGGGAAGGAAGCGATTCCGGACGGCGGAATAAGGTTGATAAAGAAATGAAGAAAGACCTTCGCTGACTAAAAACTAAAGTGGCAGCTCTAAGCGGATCTTAAAAGGAGTCAAAATACAAAGTTGCATTATCAGAGGCGCAGAAAACACCATTTCATGATTGTATTACCTATGGGTATGTGTCTACCAGGTTTTCAATGCCTAAATTCACATCTATTTATGACGGAACTGGTGACCCTGCACGGCATTCAAGAGCTTATAAACGAGACTTGGCGGCATGGGTAGGATCAGATCCTATAATGTGTATGGCATTCCCCGCAACACTCAAAGATGAAGCCTTAGCCTGGTTCGATGGGTTGGAAGAAGGAAGAATTAAATCTTTTGAGAAGTTAGAAAGCAAATTCTTACGTGCATTCATTCAGAATAATAGAAGTCGGCCTGGTGTGGAAAGATTATTTAATATCAAGAGAAGGGCATCAGAGACTTACAAAATTTTTATTCAAAGATGGAGAAAGTCGAGCAGTGAAGTGGGATCAGCAGTATCCGATAAAGAGAAAATAAGGTCATTCATTAGCGCCATGGAGACGACAGACCCATTGTATCAAAAGCTATTCTGGGAAACGCCGAGAGATATGAAGAATTGAGAGCAATGCAGGATGAATGGATAAATTACGAAGAAATCCGAGAAGAAGAACTTTGCCTAAAGAATGAGAGAGCAAAACAAATTCATTCAATCAACAGTTTCTCGCCGGAAGAACATGAAGAAATTAAAAAGAATGGATGAAGGCAGAACAGCGAAAGTTGGCACAGAATCCATCTTCGGCGATGGTAGTACCTGAGGT